>JAPPVO010000010.1:57776710-57866354 GCA_030407325.1 Camellia japonica
GATAGATACCTTTGATTTTAGATACACAACTGAAGAGAAGAGATGAGATGATCCCTGGTATCCCTAGCAATTGATTCGGCCTTCATCATCATCAGAGAGAGAGAGAGAGAGAGAGAGAGATTGAAATGTTCCATAGACGAAGGCAAAATAGTTATTTTGAGAAAAAAAAATTTAATATATATATATATTTTTTATTGGCGCTCCAAATTTTATTTTGGCGCTTTTTTTTTTTTTTTTTTTAATCATACAATTCACGGCATATATTGTACATCGTAAAAAGGCAATACTTTTAATGGCAGGCGATGTGTACGTCGTAAAAAGTGCAATACTTTTAATGGCGGGCATTGTGTACGCCGTGCGTCGTGTATAATTGATGTATTAATGGCACGCCATATGCACGTCGTAGAAAGTTTTATTATTTACGGCTTGCATTGCAAACCTTAAAAAAATCATCGTTATTACCATTCACGGCCTACACAATAGACACGCTGTGGTTGGAAAAGTATTTACGACGTACAAAAAAAAACAAGTCGTAAAAGTGAGAAACTACGACGTGCATTTATTGTATGCCATTGACGTGGTGTCGTAAAAAGTCAGTTTTGTTGTAGTGTGGGTTTGATTTATACCATATTTTGAGGGCGTTACATAGGCTATACAAAATAAACAAAACATGAAGCTCTTGTTTCCCAAAGGTCCCTCCAATGCTATTGCCTTTGTGGAGGCATACCATCATTACGTGAAAATGTTATTCCCAAATAGAGTGAGCCACAACCCAGTAGAAATCATCTAACACATTATATGAAACTTAGCAAAGGTATAAGTACAAGCGCATAGACAATGCATGTGGTAAAACTTTCTACAATTTCAAGACTTAATCCATTTACTTCCAATCCACATTTCGATTACTTATCTTTCCCAATTCATGAGTCAATTTTCATTATTTCACAACAACCAAACCGAGACTACAACTCAATTATTTTCAATGTATACAACACATATGCATAAACACTTCAAGCTTCCATTTCACGGATATTTCGTTCGTGGACAGCCGTCAAACGGGACCCATATAAACGTAGGCTATACAAGCACTATAGTTGCCATTTTACGGATATTTCATCCGCAGGCTAGGCACCCATGTATAATTTCGGGACTTTCATCCAAGACACTCTAGCCAACTTAATTATAATGGAGTCCATCCCCTTTCTCCTTCCAAACAAATATCCATACATATGCAATGTATTTAAACAGATAATCAGACGTGAAGCGCATCCCCTTTCCACTTCCAAACAAACGTACATTTGCAATGTAAGTATATAAACAAGGTCATATACAATGACAACCATCACAAGATAAGTTTCAATTCACCTAATCCACATGAAATTTCTACAACAATCAAAGATATCCTCCACCGATAGCCCAATACAGTTATCTCTAGACAGATATTCAATCTCAACAGATAGTTTATTCAAAATTTCCAAAAGAATGAGTTAATACGTAATCAATTCCACCATCTATATCAAGGCCCTCTCAATTTCACATTTTCAATGCTAATTCCAATTATTTATACAAATAAATAGTTTGACCTAATTAGGGCAATTTCCCAATTTTTCCCAAACATTAAACAAGTGCCAAAATCATCAAATTAGACATAACACAACATCATTTTCAAACCCCATAAGCATTTATTCCATCTTCATCGAAAACCCCTCTTTCCATTTTTTGCCCAAACCCTAAGTTTGTTTAAAACATCCCCAAATCACACTATTGTTACACAAGTGACAAATAACTAAGCTAAGTATCATATAAAGGTGTAGAAAGATCCCTACCTCAAAAGAGAAGATGAGCCAAGCAAGAGTGAAACCTCAAGAACGCTAAAACCCACTTCTATTCGGTTCGAAATGAAGATCTTGACGAGCTCTACCTTTTTCTCAAAGGCACTACGGTGGAAATCCCAATGGATCTAGATGAAATCTAAGAGAGAAGGTGAAATGTAGAGAGAGAAGCTCAAGAACAAGCTTTTTGGAAAGTTTTAGAGAGAGAGAGAGAGAGAGAGAGAAGAAAAAGTGATTCAAAATGTCATCTTCTCGGATTGAAATACACGCAGTCCGCTCAAGCGTGGAAAGCCCCACTCGAGTGTCAGACACAAAGTTCCGCTCAAGCGTGAAAGTTAGCGCTCGAGCGTGGAATGCACATTTCCAGAAGTTTTGCAGACAAAGGTCCCTGCTCGAGCGTGGGACTGGACGCTGGAGCGTCCAATGCACTTCCCCAGTATTTCAAAATTGCAAAAGAAATGCTGAGAGTTGACAAATTCCGCTCGAGCGAAGGAGCAAAATTGGTGAAACTCGCTCGAGTGCAAGAATGCCCGCTCGAGCGGAAAAGCAAAAATCTGGGCAATAAAAGTTTAGAAAAACAAGCAACCAACCTGTCCCAAACGCACAACTACAACCCAATAACCAAAATAAAGGGGAAGATAAGGGAAAAATATATGAATAACTATTCAAAACCATACCAACCCGAGTCCAGAATACAATAGATAACGGGTCAAAACAAGAATCACTATAACCTCCACCTCTTAAGGAATTTCATCCCCGAAATTACAAATCAAGTTCACAAATATAGTTAAACCATTCCCAATAATACCATTCCCACAAATTCAATACCATGACCCATCCTCCGGTCATCCATTCTCACTGACTCGATGCACAAGTCCCACATTAAAATGGAATTTACAAATTTCCAAAACGTTTACAATGTTAATCAAACCCGCATTGTCAGAATTTTCACAACATATACAATGTGTCCCAAAAGTGACATAACATCCATAATATTCCATATTCTCAAAATATATACATTGTTTACATTGAATTCACAAATTTCAAAATGCCCATAACATATACAATGTTCTCATAATCTAATATATATGCAATGCTTACACTTTTCATCATTATAATCAAAATATCAATACATGTTTAGATATTAGAAAACAAGTTCGGATATTTCTCTCGGACTTCCAATTCACGCTCCCAAGTCGCTTCCTCCACCCAATCTCTCCTCAGATGAGGCAACTTCATCTACCCCCAAGTCGATCCATTTCAACACGAGCGATGCATCCGACTCGTAATTCCGAAGCATACTAATATGAAACACGTCATGAACCCCGAAAAACTGTGGCGACAATGCCGACTGATAAGCAACCTCCCTAATCCGCTTGAGGATTTCAAAAGGACCAATAAATCGAGGGGACAACTTCCCACTCTTCCCAAATCTCATCTAACCCCGCCTAGGTGATATTTTCAGAAACACATGGTCTCCCACCTCAAAAGACAAGGGTCTTTTCCTACGGTCGACGTGACTCTTTTTGCGACTCTTAGCCGTAACCAACCTTTTTACGAATAAGTGTTACCTTCTCCGTCGTTTCCCGAACTAACTCTGGGCCCAATAAAGGTACATCACCCACATCGGCCTAACATACAGGGGATCTACACAGTCGGCCATACAAGGCCTCAAATGGTGCCATGCCAATACTCAATTGGAAAATGTTGTTATAGGCAAACTCCACTAAGGGCAAGTGCCTCTCCCACGACCCCTTAAAATCAAGTACACAACCTCGAAGCATATCCTCAAGGATCTGAATGGTACGTTCGGACTGCCCGTCAGTCTCCGCATGATACGTATACTAAAGGTCAATCTAGTGCGCAAGGCACTCTGCAAACTCTACCACAACCGAGCTGTGAAATGCGGATCTCTTTCCGAAACGATCGTCACAGGGATTCCGTGCAATCTCACTATGTCCCTAATATTCAAGTCGGCAAGATGGTCTACTGAATCACTCACGCACATAGGTATAAAGTGCGCGGACTTGGTCAATCGGTCAACTGCCGCCCAAATTGCGTCACTACCCCGTTGTGTCCTCGGGAGGCCCACAACAAAATCCATTGTAATATGCTCCCATTTCCACTCAGCTATAGGCAAGGGTTACAACAAACCCACTAGCCTCTGATGCTTGGCCTTCACTTGCTGACAAGTAAGGCACTTTGATACGACTCCACCAAAACTGGCGACTCAGATCATGATACATCTTTGTGCCTCCCAGATGCATCGCAAGGCGAGAATGGTGAAACTCTCAGAGTACTTCCTCTCAGCCAGACTCCGGTACAAACAAACGGTCTCGGTATCTAACACTCGAGTCCGAATACACACTCAAGCCCCGTTCCATTTTTCCACTAGAGATTTTCTCCCTGATGGCTTCTACCTCAGGGTCACCCCTCTGCACTTCCAACACTCGATTCATAAGTGTAGGTTGTGCAACTGCCGAAAACAAGGCCGCAGATTCAACGGACTCACCAAGGTGTAAGTCAAACTCCCCAAGAGTACCCAACATTTCCCACTCCTGGATGGCGATACAAGCCACTCTGCTAATAGACTTTCTGCTCAAAGCATCGGCCACTACATTGGCCTTTCCAGGATGATAATATAACTCAAAATCATAATCCTCTATGAACTCCATCCAACTCCTTTGCCTTAAATTCAAATCCTTCTGTGTAAATAGATACTTCAGACTCTTATGGTCGGAGAACACTTCAAATTTCTCACCATATAGTTAATGCCTCCAAATTTTCAAGGCAAATATCACCGCTGCCAGTTCTAGACCATGAGTTTAGTTCCTCTCGTGTGTTTTTAGCTGCCGCGAGCGACAGGCTATTACCTTTTGCTCACCTAAACCTTCTTGTGAGGCATCACAATATACTGAATAACTCAAACCCCTCTCCGGAATAATCAAAACTGGAGCAGTGATGAGTCTAACTTTTAGTTCTTGGAATGACTTCTCATAAGTTTCATCCCACACAAATTTGACTCCCTTCCTCATCAACCTAGTTAAAGGTTGAGCTAGTTCAAAGAAATCCTTCACAAATCTCCGATACCCGGCCAACCCTAGAAAACTACGAATCTCGAAGGCATTCTTAGGTTGTGCCCAATCTTGCACTGCCTTTTATCTTGGATGAATCTATCGTCACCCCTTCCCCGGATACCACATGGCCTAAGAACTTAACTTTCCTCAGCCAAAATTCACACTTTTCGAATTTAGCATACAACTTATAGGCTCTAAGCAACTCCAGCACCACTCGTAAATGCTCCTCATGTTCCTTCTCAGAGGGTGAATAAATCAAGATGTCGTCTACAAAGACGACCATGAAACGGTCTAGGAACTCACGAAAGATCTAGTTCATCAAATCCATAAACACTGCTGGAGCATTGGTTAGCCCAAAAGGCATTACTAGGAACTCATAATGGCCATACTGCGTACAAAATGCCGTCTTCAGAATATCCTCTTCCTTCATTCTTAACTGATGGCGTCCATGGCCTGCTGACCTACTAGCTCGGCCACGTTTGCCTGACCAACTCCTTCCTCCTGTGCCGGAATGTCATCCAGTATAGGCATCTCATGCCTCCTAGGCCTACCACGCCTACCTCCATGACTACGTCCTTACATCCTAATAAGATAACAAGGATAATTAGCACATTTACAATGTGCCAAAGCTAACTCACTCACATCCTAATACATTGGACAACAGTAATTCACTCCACGTAAGCACATAATCACGTAGACACATACGAATCTCATCTCCGAATAATGGCTGTCCCGCGGTGTTGCTAGAGTTCTAATTAGAAATAGCAGTGATCAAGTGCCTTTCTAACAGGACTCCTAGAAACCCGGAGACCCAATCAACATCCAAGAAATTCAATCCCATACCCAAATAGTCACATAAGCATGCTGTCATATAAGCACATACTGTCTATATTTAAGCCTCTAACGAGGAAGACAAACCCAATGTGGTACTAACCACTTCCTACGTACCCAAGTATTCAAACCCGATACGCTCTGATACCAAGTTGTAACGCCACCAAATTACACAATAGATATAACTCAAAAGCATACATTGGAGATCACATACATCAGAGTGAAAAGTCCTTTCATTACACAAAGTTAAGGATACAAAAGAGTTTAATATAAATAAAATGCCCTATTGGCTTACACCTTTCCAAGTCTTAACTTGGTTACAACGAAAGTGAGCTTCGTTCTTTATATATTAGCCCTAGGCTATACAAAATAAACAAAACATGAAGCTCTTGCTTCCCAAAGGTCCCTCCAATGCTATTGCCTTGGTGGAGCCATTCCATCATTACCTGAAAATGTTATTCCCGAATAGGGTGAGCCACAGCCCAGTAGAAATCATCTAACACAGTATATGAAACTTAGCAAAGGTATAAGTATAAGTGCATAGACAATGCGTGTGATACAACTTTCTACAATTATATATATATTCATAAGATATCAATTTCAAGCCTTAATCCATTTACTTCCAATCCACATTTCGATTAATGGCTGTCCCGCGGCCTGACCAACTCCTTCCTCCTGTGCCGGAATGTCATCCAGTATAGGCATCTCATGCCTCCTAGGCCTACCACGCCTACCTCCATGACCACGTCCTGACATCCTAATAAGATAACAAGGATAATTAGCACATTTACAATGTGCCGAAGCTAACTCACTCACATCCTAATACATTGGACAACAGTAATTCACTCCACGTAAGCACATAATCACGTAGACACATACGAATCTCATCTCCGAATAATGGCTGTCCCGCGGCATTGCTAGAGTTCTAATTAGAAATAGCAGTGATCAAGTGCCTTTCTAACAGGACACCTAGAAACCCGGACACCCAATCAACATCCAAGAAATTCAATCCCATACCCAAATAGTCACATAAGCATGCTGTCATATAAGCACATACTGTCTATATTTAAGTCTCTAACGAGCAAGACAAACCCAATGTGGTACTAACCACTTCCTACGTACCCAAGTATTCAAACGCGGTACGCTCTGATACCAAGTTGTAACGCCACCAAATTACACAATAGATATAACTCAAAAGCATACATTGGAGATCACATACATCAAAGTGAAAAGTCCTTTCATTACACAAAGTTAAGGATACAAAAGAGTTTAATATAAATAAATGCCCTATTGGCTTACACCTTTCCAAGTCTTAACTTGGTTACAACAAAAGTGAGCTTCGTTCTTTATATATTAGCCCTAGGCTATACAAAATAAACAAAACATGAAGCCCTTGCTTCCCAAAGGTCCCTCCAATGCTATTGCCTTGGTGGAGGCATTCCATCATTACCTGAAAATGTTATTCCCGAATAGGGTGAGCCACAGCCCAGTAGAAATCATCTAACACAATATATGAAACTTAGCAAAGGTATAAGTATAAGTGCATAGACAATGCGTGTGATACAACTTTCTACAATTATATATATATATATATTCATAAGATATCAATTTCAAGCCTTAATCCATTTACTTCCAATCCACATTTCGATTAATGGTTGTCCCGCGGCCTGACCAACTCCTTCCTCCTATGCCGGAATGTCATCCAGTATAGGCATCTCATGCCTCCTAGGCCTACCACGCCTACCTCCATGACCACGTCCTAACATCCTATAAGATAACAAGGATAATTAGCACATTTACAATGTGCCGAAGCTAACTCACTCACATCCTAATACATTGGACAACAGTAATTCACTCCACGTAAGCACGTAATCACGTAGACACATACGAATCTCATCTCCGAATAATGGCTGTCCCGCGGCGTTGCTAGAGTTCTAATTAGAAATAGCAGTAATCAAGTGCCTTTCTAACAGGACTCCTAGAAACCCGGAGACCCAATCAACATCCAAGAAATTCAATCCCATACCCAAATAGTCACATAAGCATGTTGTCATATAAGCACATACTGTCTATATTTAAGTCTCTAACGAGCAAGACAAACCCAATGTGGTACTAACCACTTCCTACGTACCCAAGTATTCAAACCCGGTACGCTCTGATACCAAGTTGTAAGGCCACCAAATTACACAATAGATATAACTCAAAAGCATACATTGGAGATCACATACATCAGAGTGAAAAGTCCTTTCATTACACAAAGTTAAGGATACAAAAGAGTTTAATATAAATAAATGCCCTATTGGCTTATACCTTTCCAAGTCTTAACTTGGTTACAACAAAAGTGAGCTTCGTTCTTTATATATTAGCCCTAGGCTATACAAAATAAACAAAACATGAAGCTCTTGCTTCCCAAAGGTCCCTCCAATGCTATTGCCTTGGTGGAGGCATTCCATCATTACCTGAAAATGTTATTCCCGAATAGGGTGAGCCACAGCCCAGTAGAAATCATCTAACACAGTATATGAAACTTAGCAAAGGTATAAGTATAAGTGCATAGACAATGCGTGTGATACAACTTTCTACAATTATATATATATTCATAAGATATGAATTTCAAGCCTTAATCCATTTACTTCCAATCCACATTTCGATTACTTATCTTTCTTAATTCATGAGTCAATTTTCATTATTTCACAACAACCGAACCGAGACTACAACTCAATTATTTTCAATGTATACAACACATATGCATAAACACTTCAAGCTTCCATTTCACGAATATTTCATCTGTGGGCAGCCGTCAAACGAGACCCATGTAAACGTAGGCTATACAAGCACTATAGTTGGTATTTTATGGATATTTCGTCTGCCGGCTAGGCACCCATTTATAATTTCGGAACTTTTATCCAAGACACTCCGACCAACTTAATTATAATGAAGTCCATCCCCTTTCTCCTCCCAAACAAATATCCATACATAGGCAATGTATTTAAACAGATAATCAAACGTGAAACGGATCTTCTTTCCACTTCCAAACAAACATACATTTGCAATGTATATAAACAAGGTCATATACAATGACAACCATCACAAGATAAGTTTCAATTCACCTAATCCACATGAAATTTCTACAACAATCAAAGCTATCCTCCACCGATAGTCCAATACAGTTATCTCTAGACAGATATTCAATCTCAACAGATAGCTTATTCAAATTTCCAAAAGGATGGGTTAATACATAATCAATTTCACCATCTATATCAAGGCCCTCTCAATTTCACATTTTCAATTCTAATTCCAATTATTTATACAAATAAATAGTTTGACCTAATTAGGGCAATTTCCCCTTTTTTTCCAAACATTAAACAAGTGCTGAAATCATCAAATTAGGCATAACACAACATCATTTTCAAACCCCACAAGCATTTATTCCATCTTCATCGAAAACCCCTCTTTCCATTTTGTGCCCAAACCCTAGGTTTATTTAAAACATCCCCAAATCACACTATTGTTACACAAGTGACAAATAACTAAGCTAAATATCATATGGAGGTGTAGAAAGATCCCTACCTCAAAAGAGAAGACGAGCCAAGCAAGAGTGAAACCCCAAGAATGCCGAAACCCACTTCTATTCGGTTCAAAATGAAGATCTTGACGAGCTCTACCTTTTTCTCAAAGGCACTAGGGTGGAAATCCCAATGGATCTAGATGAAATCTAAGAGAGAATGTGGAATGTAGAGAGAGAAGCTCAAGAACAAGCTTTTTGGAAAGTTTTAGAGAGAGAGAGAGAGAGAGAGAGAGAAGAAAAAGTGATCCAAAATATCATCTTCTCGGAATGAAATACACGCAGTCCGCTCGAGCATGGAAAGCCCCACTCAAGCGTCAGACACAAAGTTCCGCTCAAGCGTGAAAGTTGGCGCTCGAGCGTGGACTGCACATTTCTGGAAGTTTTGCAGAAGAAGTTCCCCGCTCGAGCGTGGGACTGGATGCTCGAGCGTCCAATGCACTTTCCTAGTATTTTAGAACTACAAAAGAAATGCTGAGAGTTGACAAATTCCACTCGAGCGCAAGAATGGCCGCTCGAGTGGAGGAGAAAAATTGGTGAAGCTCGCTCGAGCGGAAGAGCAAAAATCTAGGCAATAAAAGTTTGGGAAAACAAGCAACCAACCTGTTCCAAACGCACAACTACAACCCAATAACCAAAATAAAGGGGAAGACAAGGGAAAGAGATATGAATAACTATTCAAAACCATACCAACCCGAGTCCGGAATTCAATAGATAACGAGTCAAAACCAGAATCGCTATATCAACAAAGACAACCAACACAAGTGTAATGCATACACACAACTATTCAGTACAACAATGTCATCCTCTACCGATGACCAAGGACAAAACCTCTAAATGTATGTATTCAACACACGTATTATAATAATTCAACTCTCATGAGATTTTAAATCCAACAACAACAATATTAAAATAAAATATTTATAATCCAACCTCAAGCAAATTTCTAAAATTCACATAGTGTTATAATTTCATTCTTCCCTTTCAAAAATCAATTCTCTTATTTTCCAAGTCAACATACTCCACCCTTTATCTCAATCCATTCTTTTCATTTCACAAAATTAAATCCATGGATATCAAAGCCACAACCCAACTCAACTTAATATTGTTTAGTCCAAAATAATTCCAATGCCACAGTCAATTATCCCTTTAAGCTATTTACACATTTACACAAGCCATAATAACAATTTACAAACATTATTCAACTTAATCCCTTTTAATCCACCAAGTCAAAACATTAAATTAGGCCTTTTTCTTCTTTCAACATAAACATGCCAAATTACTCCCTAATTAACCCAAACAACAATCAATTTAACAATCTCATTCCCAAATGACAAACCCTAGATCCCCTTTTCATGATTTTCAAAGAAATCCATAATGGATATGATTTTTATACAATAAAATCTACCACATATCTATTGTAGACACCTCATTTTTGACCGCCCTTAAGACTTGGGCGCTACTGATGGTTTACTTGGTGACGAAAGATGTGCAGGGCAAAGGATCGATTTCTTCTGCAAGGAGAGAGTCAAATCCCAACTTCACACCCCTTTTTGGACCAAAACTATTTTGAATGGTTTTTAGACCTTAAAACCCTCTCTTTCAAAAAAAATTTGAAAATAGGTTCCTACGATGTCCCGACGCTCGCATTCTGTTAAACCGAGCAAGGACAAAGTGGAAATGAATGAAGGAGAGATGAACTCTTTTGAAAAATCTTTCAAAACACCTTGTTTATGGGTTTGGAGTTGAATAAAAGAGGAGAGGAGAGAAGAAAACAAGTTTGGGAAAAGTTCGGCATGAATCCGGGTAGGATCGAAATTGAGCGGCTTCACCAAAACAGGCATAACTTTTTGTACAGTTCGAATTTTGATGCAAGGCTGCCACCATTGGAAATCTTACTTCTGGGGCTTCAAGTTGGACACAAGAATGACCTAAAAAAGAGTCCAGATAAAGGAGATATGCCCGTTTGAAGTAGGACCTACAGAGCAGATTTTCTCTGCCGGCCATGGATGACGCAGTGCCGGCCACCAGTGATGGCCGGCCGGCGATGTCAAAAATTAGATTTTTTTTGCATATCTTTTACCTCCAGCTGCTATGCACAAGCCCTCAGCTCAGATATTTCGACCAAGCTCTCTTTTGGCTATATAAGGAAGCCATATATCTCATATTCAAGGGTGAGAACTTATTAAGCAAGTTTGACAGCTTCTCTCACTAAAAATCCCTCTCTCTCTACAATTTCCAGTGCAAAATCTCTGCCTCTCTCTCTTAAGCCTCTCTTTTGCCCCTTTTGTGCATAGAAGTGCATAGAATTAGAGAGATACTTCTTGTTTGCATACACTTCCTTCATCAAAGTTGCATATCAGTGGGTTGAGGTCCCTTGGAGCTCATTTTTGGACTGTTGGAAGGTCATTTGAGCCAGCAAAGAGGCCATTTTGGTACTGTGCTACAAGGATAAGCACCTCTCCTCTTTTGTATGTGTTTTGCACACTTGCTTCACCACCCTTTTTCCTTTGTTTTGAGGCTATTTTTGGGTTAGTGTTGAACTACAAAAACCTCTGTTTTTCTTCTATTTTTAGTCCTAAAAGTCTTGGTTTGTGCGTTGGTTGGGTAGGGGGTTGTCCTCCCTTTTGCTCCCTCCTTGGCTTATAAGGCCTTGTGAGCTAACTTCCAAACTTTTCAAACAACTTTCTTTTGGCCTTAGAACCACTGAAATCCAGAGGATTTTCAGTAGTAAAAACCCTATTTTGAGGGCCCAAATAGGAGAGGGTGGTCCCCTCTCCTCTTGTCTTGCTTCCTAGTGTTGGTGGCCAACCAAATGAGCATGTGTTTTTACTTCTTTATGGCTTGTTTAGGCTCATTTTTCTGACTTATTAGACCTGCCAAAACTCTATTTTTGCTGTCTTGGTCACCTCTTGCATGCTTATTGCACTTGTAGTGTAAATCTCACAAACTAGCTTTGTATGCTTCATGAAGTAGCATGTCATTCTAGCTTGTTTTGTTTCCATTTCAGCATGTTTTTGGTGATGTTTTTCCATGTCATGACTCTATTTTGGTTTGGTTTGGTTGGCCCTTGCATGCTCCATGCACTTGTAGTGCAATTCCATGAAATAGCCTAACATGCATCATGCTTTGACATGTCATTCTAGCATGCTTTTGGCTTAACTTCAAGAAGGTTTTGTCCATGTTTTAGCATGCTCTAGCTCTGATTTTGGTTGTTTTGGCCATGCATGACTTGCTTTGTATAGCCATGGTTCAATCTAGCTTGTTAGCTTTGTGCACCAAGTCCACTAGCATGCATTGCTTGGACTGTTTGAATGATTTGGCATCATTTATTATGTGATTTTAGTCCATGTTTCATGGTCATGTACTTGCATTTATCACTCATTCCATGCGTTGGAGGGTTTGCCCCTTTATGTCTTAACATGAATCATTGCGTATGCCTTCATGCCTAAGCTTGCGAGCTACCATTTCGATGTGTTTTTGGGGTTGTTTTGTCATGATATAACTCTGATTTTTATTGGTTAAGTCATCCCATGCTGGGTCTTAATGGTGTAGTGTAATCCACCTTATTTGCCTTGCATGCATAATGCCTTATGCCCTTCATGCTAGCTTGTTTTGGCTTCCTTCCATGTATGTTTTAGTATCATCTTGACATGTTCTAGAACTATTTTGGGTTGCCTTTTCCATATCCTTCATGCTTCGTATAGCTGTAGTGCAATTGACCTTGCTAGCTTTGTGTTTTGTTGACTCATGCATGCTATCTTTGAGCTATTTAGATGATTTGGCATCATTTAATACTTCATTTCAGAGCTTATAGCATTTCCATGTTCCTATTTCTTGCACCCTTTGAGTGCCTCTAAGGGTCATGCATAATTGCCTTGTTTGTGGCCTAGCTTGTATGCATGCTTGTCTGGACTTGTGAGCCTTTATCTCAGCATGTTTAGGTCTTTGTTTAGACCTATTCAACCTCTGTCCATGTTTGGTTCAACCATTTGTGCCATGTATTGCATGCCACCTTTGTAGTCCTCTTTACTAGTTTCATGCTTTAAGGACCTTTGCATGCTATGCTTGTATTGTTTGAATGATTTGGCATCATTTCATACCTTATTTCAGTGCATTTAGTGTTGTCACACTTCCATGTTTATCACTCCTTCAGCACTCTTGAGAGTTGTGCTCTTAGGCCTAGTTGATTGGCTAATGCATTGTACATGCATGCCTTGACTTTTGGTGCCTTTGTTTTGGTGTTTTGGCCACTATTTTAGGCATGATTGAGGTCTGTCCATATTCGGTTTAAGTCCATATAGCATGTTGTTTGCATGTTGTTGCATTGCATTGTGTTAGCATGTTGTTTGCATGTTGTTACATTGCATTGTTGTTTGCATGCTTATGTTGCATTGCATTGAGTTCAACCCGGTGTTGTGTTTGAACACAAGGTGGATTAGCTCATTTCATACTTGAAGTTATGAAGTGAGCCAATCACCCTTGGTCTCCATTTCCTTTGACTTCCCATGATAAGGAGATGGTCTGAGTGTCTTGTTTGTCATGCATTTATTGAATTTGCACATGTGGGATCTTTGGCCATCATGCATCGAGATGCATGACTGATGGTCTTCGATCTGATTATGCCTCTCCCTTGATGTTTTGAGGTGATATGGAGTGGCATAGTGCGTACATACCCTTAGGAGACCCTCCATTTCCTCTATTTTGTGTTCTGCTGCAGCTTGGTGTCACAGCACACCAGTGGCCGGCAGCCTCTTATTGTTGGCCGGCAGACTTTCATATTTGGCCAGCAGTGCCTTCTTTTGGTCGGCAGGGGGGTCGACAGCCACCTCTCATGGCCGGTAGGCCATTGGTGCACTCCTCAACACTGTTTTGGTAAGATTCAGCAGCTAGTTCTCAAGGGCACCCTGTAGACAGAGCCTCTAAAGAGCATTTGGAGAGCTTTTCGGGATAGGAATCGAGAGCATGCATCCTTCTTTGTTCAAGGGAAAGCTGGAGCAGCTTAGTTTAATGCTTACTTGTTAGTTAGCTTCAATTTGTAATTTAATTAGTTAATTTGTTAAGTGTTGTAATAATGAGTAAGTAGATTGCTTATTATTCAATTTGGTTTGTAATAGTCTAATTAGATTATTAGATTAATTAGAATAGCTTAGCATAGCTAGCTTAGTGTATTCATTCGGACCCTCCGTCGAGAGGGCAAATTGTTGTAATAAGTGTGTGTGCGTGTGTGAATGTCTTCCAACCCCACGTCTTTCTCCCTTTTACTTAACCGCTTTTGATGGTTAGTTTAGGGCATGTTTCAATTAGCATACTTATGCTTCGCATGTTTGCATTCATTCATTTGTCTTGCATACACCGGGCCCGGCGCATCATACTAACTGCATTGTATTTCAATACCAATTTGAATACATGTTATCTTATTGCACTCATATGCCATCTTAGAATAGCCGAGTCTATTTCTATTTGCATTTTGCATGTGTTGCATTAGCCATCTTAACATAGCTAGGATCATGCATTGATTACTAACTAGCTATTGTTTTGGCTCGGAGTACTAGGTAAGCTTTTACGCTTTAGCATACTGCATGTGTGTTAATGTTGCCATGATAGCATGCTTGCCATGAGGCTAATTGCTTATTTGATATAATTGCCTGAATGCCTGTGGGTGAAGGTTGGATTACTCAAATTGGAACAATTCATCAAAATGCGAGTTTTAAGCCCACTTGAGAGTGGCAAAATCATGTTTTCGAAGCCCACTTGAGGGTGGCAAATCCACGTCTTAGCCTACTTGCGAGTAGCAACTTCAAACCGTTTTCAAACAAACAAACATCAAATGTTTTGTTCCAACTTAGGAGATTTAGTCTATACTTGTATGTTGTGCGCATCATATAGTAATTCTAAGCTAATACACCGGAATAAGAACGCATATGTTTTCAAGAACAACATATCATGTTAGTAAAGGCCGATCCTTTGATCGGGCGAGCGGGCATGCTCATTGCATGACCTTCCCCTCTCATACCCAAGTTCCCGAGCCGAGGCAACTTTGGTGATGACGAACACGTGACCTTAGGCACGAGTCAGGGTTTCCTAAATTTTTCAAAATAAAACATTTAGGTGCCGACTCTGTATCTGGCAAAGCAATCCATGTTTGGCACTTCTTTATAAAAATCAGTTTTCCAAAACGATTTGCCGGATTTGGACTCTTTGGTGATTTATCGGTCTTGCATTGCACTTTGCGAGATTAGGTTCAGAACCGTGACAATTGAGTCCGAACTGTAGTAGTAGCTTAAGAACAAAACGGATTTCGCGCCTTTCGCGTGCGGAGCCGTGACGTTCGGGCACGTCTACATCTATCTATAGATGAGGTATTGAAAAGGAATAAAGGAATCCCTACCTCAAGATTCGAAGCTCAAGATTTGAAGCCAAAGATGAAGACCCAACTTGAAACTCCAATGAAATCGCAAAACAATTGGTAGAAGTCTTGATCAATGCTGGCTCTTCAACATTCTTGAAAGATTTGGGGTGAATCTTGGGTAAAAAGAAGAGAAATCGAGAGTTTGGAAGGTTAGGGTTCCGGGTTTGGAGGATGGATGGAGAAAAGAGGGAGAAAAATAAAGTTTTTGGGCGAAAAAGTCACTTTATAGTGTCTGTTAGCGACGTGGTCGCTCAAGTGAAGGAAGCTTGGCTCGAGTGTACAAAAGAAGCTTCCAGAATCTCTGAAAATCGCGCAATTCGCTCGAGCAAAGAAAAGCTCACTTGAGTAAGCATGCTTCCAACACAAAAATGCAAAATTCAAACAGGCATAACTCTCTCGTCTGGACTCTGTTTAGGGTCGTTCTTGTGTCCAAATTAAAGCCCCGGAAGTAAGATTTCTATTGGTTCTAATCTCACATCAAGATTCAAAGTATGGAGAGAGAAAATGATGAAAGAGTGAAAACTACTCAATAACAATTATTCGAATTTGAAGTTTCTGATTCAATCTTATCTAACCACTATGGTAACAACTAAGTCTCAAATATCAACTAAGAAGGTTCTCAATCAAGATAATCAAAGAGTCAAATTATAGTTCCATTGTAACAGGAAGCATAGAGTGCAACTGTAGACACCCCATTTTTGACCGTCCTCAAGACTTGGACGTCACCGTTTGAACACCCGGTGATCATCCATGTTTGTGTTCGTCTTGAGTTCCCGAAAGCCTTGGTTGCGCGCCTTGCCCCAGGATCTCTCGACTCAACTGTTCCGTGTTTGGTTTTGGCACCAAACACTTGTGTTTTTGCCTTGAAGGGCAGGGAATGGCTTATTGCCATCCCACATCCCACCGGCCTTCCCTAACATCACCGGCTGTTTATGGGTGCCACCGGCCATGGTTTCTTAAAACCAATGGCCGGTCGGCACTATATTTGGCCGACCGGCACTTTATTTTGCCGGCGACCTCTTTTGCTGGCCGGTGTGACTCCTTTGCACCCTTGAGGCATGGTGCATGCCAGCTGTGCCAGCTGGAATGCACCATCACTCCTCCCCGTGCAGTTTTTGGCTGGTGTGAACCTTTGAACCCCTTTCCTTCTAGAAGCTTGAACCCTTTGGCCAAGCTTCTTGGGGAAGCTTGGCCAGCTGTATTAGCTTCTCCAAGAAGCCAAGAACCCTTTGCACCCTTTGCCCCTTTCATCTAGCTTCTTGGAGAAGCCTAGAACCTTGGCCTTTGCCTATATAAGCACTCATCCTCTCCCTTTGTTAGGGGTTAGAGCTTTTGAATCAAAAAACCAGAGCTTCTATATCTATACATCTGATATATCATCCTCTCTCTCTATATCTCCCTCTCTCTCATCCTTAGGGTGTGTTTGGAAGCCTAAAAGTGCATTTTGACCTTACTTTTGCACTAACACACACCATTACACCTTGCTCCGAGATTGAGAGGCATTGAGGGTTGTTTGTTGAGGTTTTGGACTGATTTTGATCAGTAGAGGGTGGCTGGATCATCTGTTCTTCAAGGTTTCTTCAAGGGTGAGACATTTGCTTTAGTTTCCCCAATCTTGCACTAGTTTTCTACCTGTCTTGCATGCTGATTTAAGCTTTGTGTATAACATGAAAAGTCTTGTATTTTCATGCTTAACATCTTTCATTAAGGGTGTTTTGGCATTGGGGGTTGAACTCCCCTCCTTAGGCCTCTTTTGGCCTATTTTGGTGCCTTTTCTTTAAGCTTTGTTTACTTTGTTGTGTTGGTCTTCTCACCACTGAAATCCAGTGGATTTTCAGTGGTGATGAAGTGATTTTGAGGTCTTGTGTAGGGGAGGGACACCCCTCTCCCTTTGTGTCTCATTTGTGCATGTTTTTGGCCCATAAGGATAGCATGCATGAGTAATTGCATTTGGTACCATTTCAGAGTTTTTTTTGGATGTTTTGGGTCATATTATATCCCTGTCCAATGGTGGTTTGTTGGCCCTTAGCATGCATTTTATACTTGCTTTGTAATTCTCTATCTTGCCTAGAAATGTGCCATGTGTTTAGCCTAGTATATCCTCATGTTTTAGCTTAGATTATTGAAGCTTTTGGTCATGATTTGTCATGCTTTAGGTCTGTTGGCCACTGATTTTGTCATGTTTGACATGCTTGGTAAAGTTGCTTTGCATTTGGCTTGTAAGCCTTAGTTATGTGAGTCACTAACATGCTTAGCATAAGCTTATTATCATCATTTGGCATCATTTGATATCATGTTTCAGTCCATATAATGTGGTCTTACATTGTCCTTTGTGTCTCTTTTAATGCTTGGAAGTGTTGTGATTTCATGCCTTGAAATGTGCATTGTGTAAGCCTATGTGTTTGGATCATTTGGGATGCCATGTGTGTGAGTTTTGGAGCTCATTTGCATGCTGAAATTCTGTTTTTGGATTGCTTGGTTCATGCCATGAGTGGCCTTGTTAGTGGTAGCAAAGTGCTCCATTTTGTGCCTTAGTCTTTGGCTTATTGGCATGCTTGTTTACATGAATATTTGTCCACTGTTTTGGGCATTTTTGGTCACTGTTTCGGGTGGGCTGAGGTCTGCCTTTGTGATTTGGAACCACCATTGCATGATCATGTTGCATTGGATTCATGCTTGCATGGTATCATACTTGCATGTTTGCATATTATTGACTAGTTGCATTTCATG
The DNA here is from genome assembly GCA_030407325.1 of Camellia japonica. Lineage (NCBI taxonomy): Eukaryota > Viridiplantae > Streptophyta > Magnoliopsida > Ericales > Theaceae > Camellia > Camellia japonica. The sequence goes on from JAPPVO010000010.1 coordinate 57,795,158, forward strand.
CCTCGACTCACATGTTAGAGTGTATTGCATTGCATCTTGCATGCCTAGCATTGTGCATTTGCATGTTTAGTTTACATCACATTTGGCATGTTTGTTTACTTAGCCTCATTTGCATATTTGAGCCATGTTGCATAACTTGAGCCATATTGCATACATGCATTACATTGCTTGGTTTGGGGTGTCAAACCTAGTGTGGGGTTGAGGGGTGTTCATACTACAAGTGATGAAACACATCTCAACCCTCGGTCACCGAGGCCCTTGACTTTGACATGATAGGGTCTTGGTCCTCATTTGTGTGTTGCATGCATTTTACATTGAATGGCAAGTTTGGTCCCTTAGGCTATCATGCACAATTGATGGCCCAAGGATCAAGGACCATGCTCCCCTGAGTTCAATACATGATAGGGAACATGACCATGCTTACATGTGCTTGAAATTCTATGCCATGCACTACCTGTCCTCTGCTGCTGTCAAAACTGTTTTCTGCAGGAAGTTTTTGCCGACCGGCAACATTTAGTGCCGACCGGCCATTAGCGAATGGCCGATAACTTCATCAGAAGCCGACGGCATTTTACCATGGCCGGTGGTCATTTCACTTAGCCGATGGTGTTCTGCAGTGCTCATTGAAGATACCCTGGGACTTTGGCAGTTTTCAGAGAAGCAAGGCAGTGAAAACAGAGGCAGTAGTGCTATGGCTATGGGTTTCCGGGCAAGATGGATCGAGCATGCATCATTCGCGCATCCTGAGGCAGGGCTGCGGCCATCTCTATTCTGCATTTAATTTGTAAATTAGAGGGTCTGTAATAATTAATTAGCTAAGATAGGTAATTCATTATTCGGATTGTATTATTCTTTTGGTCCCTCCGAGTGAGGGCATATGTGTAATAAGTGTGTGTGAGTGTGTGTATGTCTTCCAACCCCACGTCTTTCTTCCCTTTTATTTACTAGCTTTCAGTGGTTAGATTAAGGCATATTTAAATTAGCATACCTTATGCAATGCATGCGTGCATCCATACATTTGTCTTACATGCACCGGGCTCGGTACATCATGCTAACTGCATTTGTATTTCAATTACAAGTTGAGTACTTGTTAAGTGCAGCATTTCACATGCCATCTTTAGGATAGCCGAGCCTTGTAGTTGCATCTTGCATGTGTTGCATTAGCCATCTTAACATGAACTAGGATCACATATGATTACTAACTAGTTTTGTTTTGGCTTGGAGTACTAGGTAAGCTTTTATGCTTTAGCATATCGCATGCGTGTGAATGTTGCCATAATAGCATGATTACCATGAGGCTAGCTGCTTATGTGATATAACTGCTTGAATGCCTGTGGATGGAGGTCAAATTACCTAAATTGGAATAAATGCATTAAAACTATGAGTTTTAAGCCCACTTGAGGGTGGCAAAATCTTCATTTTAACCTACTTGCGAGTAGTAAACCATTTCCCAAACAAACATGAAATGTTTTGTTCCAATTTAGGCGATTTGGTCTATACTTGTTTGCTGTGCGCATAACATAGTAAATCTAGGCTAATAACCGGAATAAGAACACATAACGTTTTCAAAATTGGATATCATGGTTAGTAGAGGCCGTCTTCGGATCGGGCGAGAGGGGGTGCTCATAGCTGACCTTCCCCAATCGTACCCAAGTTCCCGAGCCGAGGCAACTTTGGTGATGACGGACACGTGGCCTTTGGCACCGAGTCAGGGTTTCCTAAATTCCCCATAAAAAATATTTAGGTGGCGACTCTGTATCTGGCAAAGCAGTCCATGTTTGGCACTTTTTCAAAAATGTTTTTTTCTCAAAACGATTTGCCGGATTTGGACTCTTTGGTTCAGATTTAGAACCGTGACATTTGAGTCCTGAACTGTAGTAAGCCGAAAGAACAGAACGGGTCATCCTCCCGGGGCGTTCGGGACGTCTACAGTTTCTGGCGACTCTGCTGGGGAAATTAGAGAGCTTGACTCGAACTCGTGATATCCTGTTTTGATTTCATTTATGTGTCTCTTTGCATTGCATGTGCATTGGTGCGCCTAGGACACCGTGTTTGCCATCTGCCATTCCTGAACGGTTTGCCGGAGGCTTGTCTTGTCAAGGCATGACCATAAGGCTGACCGGTTATGGGCTCTGACAGCATGGGAACACAAACCCCGGTTTTACCGGGGCACCCTTTTGACCATTTGACCTAGTGCATATTCGGAATCCATAGTGACCATTCCAAGCTAGGACAGGTTGCTTACCCGATGTTAGGTTGTTTGAAACCGCTGCGTGCGTAGTGAAACCCTAGCTCCTGACAAAATAGGACAGGGAAACCCTACCCCAACATAGGGGTGTATTGGCTCTCATTTACTTGCTATGTGCTTTTAGAGTGTATCTCTACAGGGAATGCATATATCAGTTTGCAAGTTTGGGTATCCGGCCTGCGGGCACCAGTATCAGTATTTTGAGAATCAGTTATATCTGCGGGTATCAGATTCAGACTTAGGGGTAACGATTCAGAAACAGTGATCAGTGTTTGAGGAACAGTATGATCAGCTTATTGGCAGCATATTATGATACCCAACCGTGTGTTGTATGTTTATTTTACGCCGTTACGCTGTCCGATTGTCTGTTTATACGTTTTATTTATCTTTTTGCTAGGTAGTTGAGCACAATTGCTTCTGACCCGGTAGATATTCCCCAAGCACTCTGGACTAGAGGTCGTCGACTCCATCGATCTGAGGATCTGGTAGACGGACAACCAGTGTACCACTCTCTACCCCCGGTTACCAGACGGAGGACCGTTAGGCAGAGGGCATCAGTACAGCAGTCAGTTCAGAGGGCCTTATCTACCCCACCTGAGTTCAGTAGAGATCAGGGTCCTGTTTCACCTACAGAGAGGGAACATATACCGGTAATTCAACCAGAGCAGAATAGTATGGCTAGCTTAGAGGAGATGGTGCGCCAGCTCCAAGAGAGCATGAAAATGATGCAGCAAGATGCTGTCCGACAAGCAGAGTTCGCCAAGCAGCAGGCCACGGTTATGAATGAACAAGCAGAGTTAATTGTAAGGTTACAGCAGCAAGCCGGAGCCTCTGCTTCGCAACAAGTTCCTCCCCCACCAGGAGTTCCAAACCTCGGGGAGACGGCCAATGCTCAGAATGATACAGAACTTCCCACAGGACCACCTCCACCCCCGATCCTCCCCCAAATCCAACCTCAACTATCAAAGACACCCACCAACCTACCAGACTCTCCCTTTGAGTTTGAGACTGATCCCACCGCTCTAAAGTTGAACAAGCTTGAAAAGTTGTTCAAGAGATCCCAGGGAGTCAAGACCATCCCCGATATTGAAGACGGGTATACCGACACAGCTGTGACGCTGCCCGACAGATTCAAAATGCCTCATATTGATCGGTTTGATGGGTCCGGGGACCCCATGGTGCACCTGAGACTGTTTTCAGATATCTTAAGGCCAATGGGCCTTAGTAGACTTCAGAAGCTGTCTTTATTCGGCCGGACCCTGTCGGGTGTGGCGGCCATATGGTATGCTAAATTAGAAGATGATGTCAAGAGAAACTGGGACGAGATGGCTGAGGCCTTCATTGCGCAGTACTCATACAATACACAGATTGAAATTACAACCCGTGATCTCGAGACAACGAGGCAAGAGCCTAAAGAGAGTTTCTCAGAATTTGTAACCAGATGGAGGGCCAAAGCTTCGATGATGACCTTAAGACCTACAGACAAAGACCAGATTCGGATGATTGTGCGCAATCTTCAGCCGAAGTTAATGCAAAAGATGATTGTACTCCCCTTTCCGACATTTTCTGACCTGCATGAAATGGGGGTGCAGATTGAGGATGCCTTGAAGCAAGGTCTAATTGATAATGACCGGGAGCAACCTCGAAGAGCTTTCAACCGCAAGACTAATGCGGGCCCGAGTGGCACTATAACTACAAGAGCCTCCGAAGTGAGCATGGTCACCACCAACCCCCTCCGAGAACCACGGCAGCTACACCATTCTCCGGTGCGTCCGGAAGTAACCCACCAACAGCTAAATACCCACCCAAAAATACCAGAACCTTCGCTCTACTTTATATGCCCCTGTCCAAAGCTTTGGGGGTGCTAATCAGAAAAGGGCATTTGAAGCCCCTAGAGCCGCGGCCCTTACCAGAAAGACTCCCCGCTACCCACAACCCAGCCAAATATTGTGCATTTCACCAACAGCACGGCCATGACGCCGATCTGTGCTTTCGATTATGTCACGAGATTCAAGATCTCATCGATAACGGGGTGATTCTGCCGCCCGAGATGCCCAATGTTACTACAAATCCTCTCCCCACACATAACCAAGCTCCACTACCCAAAAGAATCAATTTCATCCATACTGGGGTCGTGTCCTACGATCCTAGTATTTATATCACACCTTCCTACCTGCCTAAGCCGGAGGTTTTCCTTCCCGATTGCACCGACTTGTGCATGATGGACATCTCCATAACTCAACCCAAGCCAGCGGTAGTGGCTGCCGAGGACAGGAGAGAGGAGGTCCCAAAGGAGAAGAGGATTGTTGAGCCAGAGTCTGCGGAATCTGGGAGTTGTGTTGAGAAGACATATAGTCCGAGTGACTACATTTCACCAATAGGCCAGAATGGACCAGATGTGGAATTTCCAGCAGGAGGAGAGCTGTGTGTGATCCAAGGGGATAGTCTGGGACAGGGAACAGACGATTTAACAGCTGTGGAAGAGGACCTTGCCAATCTCCAGTTTTATAGTGACCAAGACTCAGGGGACGTGGCAGTTAGCTGGTATGATTATGAGGAGTCGACAGAGGCTACAGGATGGTTAGACGATCAACCAGATGTGGTAGAAGAGTTTCAGTTGGAACAGGGCCCGGCAGGGGCAAGAATGTCAGTGACAGCTGGAAGGGTCGAAGAACAGAGTGCATCGCCGGAGAGCGCCGGTGTCAAGAATTTCGCTCGGGATTGGAGCATTTCGAGTACGGGGATTATTGAACAGTCGGTTGCATCGACACACCCAGAACAGGAAAGATTCGAAAATTCCGAGAGAATCAGGAAGGCGAAGGCCCATGTGGGGACTGAAACTGCTGTGTGCACAGGAACTGAGAATGCTGCGAACATATGGATGGAAGGTGCTGCGAGTACAAGAACAGTCATATCAAAGCCGGACAGATGTTTGTCAGCTGCTGATGGAATGTGGTGGGAGATGAGGACTTGTGTCTTGCCCACACAGATGAAGATTGGGGGAAACAACCAACCTGATGACACCTGGTACCTTGGAGAGGTCGACCATATGACGCGGAGCGGGCGGTACTTCAAACCCCCGCACCTAGATCAACCAGAGGCCTCGGGGAAGGATAGAGAGGCTGAGAAGCAAAAGGAAAAGCAACTTGAGGAGGAAGCTGTACTCAAGCAGCTAAAAAAGATACAAGCAGACATCTCCATCTGGGGACTGCTCATGGCATCACGGGTGCATAGACAGGCTGTCTTATCAGCCATGGACAAAGCGAAGCTTTCAATAGAAACCACGCCAGAGCAGCTGGTGGGATTAGTCTTTCTGGGAGGAGCTACCCTGACGCTGACTTTTTCCGACAAGGAATTGCCACCCGAGGGGGCAGACCATAACAAGCCTCTCTACATTTCCGTGGAATGTAGGAACAAATGGATACCGGTGGTTCTCGTCGATACCAGATCCGCCATCAACGTTTGCCCGGCAAGGACGGCATTTGCAATCGGCTTGAAAGCCGCGGATTTTGTACCAACAGCCCAAGTCATTCGGGCGTATGACAATACAAGTAGAGAAGTGATGGGAACCGTAAAAGTTCAGACTAAAGTCGGGCCGGGACAACATGAGATAGATTTCCATGTCTTGAAGGTGCCTGCAACTTTCAACTTGCTTTTGGGGCGGCCGTGGCTGCATCAGGTGAAGGCGGTGTCCTCCACTTTGCATCAAATGGTGAAATATCCCTATGGGAAGGGAGTAGCCATTGTTTTCGGGAATTCATCAATCCATCCGCCACCGGAGGTATCCATGCCTGTTCTAGAAATCAAGCATGGCATGGAGGATGTGTTCATATCAGGGTTTACGCTAGCTGAGGCTCAGGTTGTACAGAACATCATGGCTACTAACGAGGGGATATATGCCAGTGCCCAAGCAGTGTATCTCATGAACAAGCTCCAATACATCCCCGGGATGGGATTAGGAAAGAGCGGCCGCAAGGGCGTCGCAGCATTAGCCGAAGTGCCACACAACCCCCATACCTTTGGCTTGGGTTATCTGCCCACCAAGGAGGATTGGGTAAGAAAAGGAAAAGAGATGGCTGGAAGAGCCAGAGCGAAACAGATGGGAAAACCCTTTGAGTTGATGCACCGGCCCATCCAGGGTACCCTAACGGACGCTTCGTCCGAGAGGGGGAGGATTTTCCATTTTGTGGCTTCCCAGAGCCTTGGTTAAACGCAGAGAGGAGACGCGTACCAGGGTTCGAGATTTTCTTTGACCTACAGTTACCTGGGGATGATGTTGCTGAAGAGCAGACAGACCCAACAGTTGAGGTTGAACAGAACAGGAAAGTGGAGTCCGAGGACGCCGAACTTGAAATGGGGGTAGCACTGGCATGTCTACTCTCAGATCCTTCGATCGACCAGTTGTGCTTGGGGGATAACTCCTCGATGTCCATGATTGGGAATGAAATGGCTACGGGCCTACCTTCAACTATTTTGGACGCATCTATCGCACCCTCCCTTGTTTGGCAGTACGAGGAGGGATTTTTATCTAGCAGCACCGGGTCAGGTAGTGAGCCGGAATCTGATTCCACCGAGTCTTGTGAGTCGGAATCAGGTTCCAGCTCGACTGAGTCTGAGTCCGGTATTCCTGGGGGTGATAACCCGGATGCCACAGTCCTGTCCAGGTCATCTTTTTCTTTCTCTTTTGAGTCTGTTGTAACAAAAGAATCGGACGGTTTGGAAGTACATAATGAGAATGATATGAATGTGGTTTCCGAGTACTTTTCTGTGCCTTTGATTTATTGCTTAAATCAGGACTTTCAAAATTTTGATGAAAACGACGAGGATGAAATTCCTCCGGTTTTACAACGTTTAATTGAACAAGAGCAGGAGAGGTTTGTCAAACCCTTAGTTGATGAAATCATTACTGTGAATGTTGGTACTGAGAAGGACCCGCGGCTGGTCCAGATCGGGTCCACGTTGTCTTCAGAGGAACGCGAGTGCTTAGTCGCTTTATTAAAAGATTTCAAAGATGTTTTCGCGTGGTCCTACGAAGACATGCCTGGAATCGATCCTGAGATTGTACAGCACCGGATCCCTCTCGACCCGAGGCCCGACCTGTCAAACAGAAGCTCAGGAGGATCCGCCCTGATTGGGCCATTAAGATCAAGGAAGAGGTCACCAAGCAAATCGACGCAGGCTTCCTACTGGTATCCGAATACCCGACTTGGTTGGCCAACATTGTTCAAGTATCGAAGAAGGATGGCAGAATTCGGGTATGTGTAGACTTCAGGGATTTAAACAGAGCCAGTCCGAAGGACGACTTTCCCTTGCCACACATTGATGAGTTGGTAGATCTCACAGCGAGGCATGCTTTGCTTTCGTTTATGGATGGCTTCTCAGGCTATAATCAGATAGTAATGGCACCCGAAGACCGGGAGAAGACTGCATTCACCACCCTGTGGGGTATATACTGCTACAGAGTAATGCCATTTGGGTTGAAGAATGCTGGAGCTACTTATCAATGGGCAGCAACCACAATATTGCACGATATGATCCACAAAGAGGTTGAGGTGTACGTGGACGACATGATTGTCAAATCCAAAGAAAGAGAAGGTCACTACACCGCCTTGCAAAAGTTTTTCCAAAGGATCAGAGAATTTCGGCTGCAGTTGAATCCTCAAAAGTGTACATTCGGTGTTACAGCGGGAAAAATCCTCGAACCTTGTTGTGTCTCAAGCAAAAGGAGATTGGAAGGTCAAAGAAGAAAAGATGATAATTTACCACCAGACCTTGGATTTGTTAATTCCTCGGTTTGAAAAGCTAAACTTCACTCATCTAGTAAGAGAGAACAACAGGTTTGCAGATTCATTAGCAACTCTATCTTCCATGATAGACATCCCGTCCGGAGTCCGGATGCGTCCAGTCATCATTGACCAGAAGTTTGTGCCAGCGTATGAGTCAGTTTCTGCCATAGATGAGGTTCAGGACGACAACCCCTGGTATTACGATATTTGGAACTTCTTGGAGAAGGAGACATATCCACCAGGGGCAAATGCCAAAGATAAAAGGGCAATTAGAAGAATGGTTGTTCAGTTCATCATCTGCGGGGGTAAGCTGTACAAGAGAGGTGATTTGGGAATGCATAAGCTGTGCGTAGAAGCTGAGGAGTCGAAGCGCCTGATGGAGGCCATCCATGGAGGAGAATGTGGGGCACATATGAATGGGGTAATGCTGGCACGGAAAATCCTCAGACAGGGCTACTATTGGTCCACCATGGAGGAGGATTGTATTGGCTTTGTTCGACGATGCCACAAATGCCAGATTCATGCAAACCGCATGAACATCCCGCCGTCGAAGCTGTACAACATGACTTCGCCATGGCCGTTTTCGGTTTGGGGAATCGATGTGATTGGGGCTGTTACTCCGAAGGGGTCGAATGGGCATGAGTTTATCCTAATAGCAATAGATTACTTTACAAAGTGGGTCGAGGCCCAATCTTATGCGGTGTTGAAGGCTTCGCATGTCACAAAGTTTATCAGAAACAATATCATCTGTCGGTATGGAGTCCCAAACGAGATTGTTTCAGACAATGGTTCCCACTTCAAGAAGGAAGTGATTGACTTGTTGGAGAAATATAATGTGGCTTTTCATAAGTCGTCCACATACCGGCTGCAGACCAACGGAGCAGTTGAGGCCGCCAACAAGAACATCAAACACATATTGCAGAAGATGGTGGAAACCTATCGGGACTGGCCAGATAAGTTGTCGTTCGCTCTGTGGGGCTATCGGACTTCGATCAGAACTTCTACTGGGGCGACTCCGTATTCATTAGTTTATGGGATGGAGGCCGTTCTACCTATTGAGATCAAGGTTCCATCATTACGAGTACTGGCTGAGTGCCAAATAGCCGAAGCAAATTGGCAGCAAAGCAGGTTTGAGGAACTCATGCTCTTCGATGAGAGAAGACTGAAAGCACTGTACCAGGTTCAGGGTTATCAGCGCAGAATTGCCCGGGCTTTCAACAAGAAGGTTAAGTCCAGGAATCTAAAGGAAGGAGATTTGGTGCTCAAAGACAACCGAGCTCCCATCCATGACCCAAGGGGCAAGTTCAGACCCAACTGGACGGGTCCCTACATCATCAAAGCTATCTGGTCGGGTGGAGCTGTGGTTCTGATGGACCTAGATGGCCTGGAGTTCTCACAACCGATCAACATGGACAAGTTGAAGAAATATTACCCATGAGAGGCTCGCTAGGCCGAAAACCCGAAAGGGCGACCTAGGCAAAAGTTAGAGCACAGAAAATTAGAAAATAGAAAAACTGAGCTCGCAAGGTTGAAAACCCGCAAAGGGCGGCCTTGGAAAAAGTTAGAGCGTAAAAGGAGAGTGAAAATACTCGAGTGAACCTAAGCCGAACTACGTAAGGCTTGATTCCCATCTTTGGGATACGTAGGCAACTTCATCCTGAAGTTCAGCCATAACCTCTTTCCCCGATCAACTTTGTCCATTTGATCCTCTTGAGCCATCTTTGTCTATTCAGCATCCAAGAGTTCGGATATGATCTCCGGTGCAGTGCTTTTCAGACTAGGGGCAACTTTCCAGTTGCTAGAATTCGGGGTTGTGCATCTCAGTGACAAATTTCAGGCGTGTCCAGTTCTGATCCATATCGAAAATGGTTTTGAAAAGTTTTAATAAAAGTTGACTTTGTTCAAAATTAATCTTTTTACAACTAAGACCATTTTTAGACCAAAACGGAAAATTTTCAGTACCACAATCTTCAATTTCATTGATTTCAATACAGAGTTCTCCTGCTCTTGCATACAATGGAAGCTGCTTTTTTATTACATTCATAAGAAAAACTTGAAAGTACTAATAAAGCAATAAGTCTGAGGCATAGTCAAGTCAGGTGTCCCTGCGCCTCCTCCCAGAGCTGGTCGAAACCTCTGATGCCAAGCTAGGCCCGATCTGTGCCTCCTCGTTGAGCCAATCTACGCACTCATCAGACAAAGTGCAACTGAAAGTGGGAGCAGGGGCCAGGAGCTCTCTAGCCCTCCACGCTGCGGCCTGCCGAACGAGCTGCGCGCCTCGAACCGGGAATGTAGCTGGATATTCTATCCCCTCGGGTGGACAAGTCTGGTCATGGCCGAACTGGCGCTAGAACCGGAATGGGAAATAGAACACGCAGTGAGTCAAGCCAACCAATCGAATCCCGGTCTGCTGAGACATACTGTAGCTCATTGCTGGGAAATTGAGCCAAGGGCACCGCCAAGCAATGCGGTCTGCGGACAAGCTACACATCCAGTCGAACCACCAACCCTCGTCAAGGGCATCGACTAAGCGTTGCCTGAAGAGGTAACCGCGAGCTGAGTATGCTGGGCAAGAGTCCACAACCTGCAATTTGTCCATCAACCACACCTGGGAAGGGATAAAAAAATGAGAGAATAAAGAACAGAGAGATGTGCGATGAGAGAAAAGTGAGAAAAGGGTTTTGTGAGAAAAATCGAGCTTGAGGGCCGAGTGATGTGAGCGATACATATGTGAAATTGGGTGGGAAACATTACCTGCAGCAGCAGTGGACTACCCGCAAATCTAGTTGTCTCTCGACGATAAAAGGCATCTAAACCCATTAATGTCTCAGCCAAAATCATGGCAATGCAGCTCTTGCCCTCCTTCAAGCTTTGAGCAACCTCGATCAATCGAACACTAGATCCTCTGGAGCCTGAGACAAACAGAAAGTGAGATAGCATGCACAAACAAAGCGCATGTTGTCGAAAACCTTGCCAATAACGGTCACTGCGGTCACCAGCATCGGAAAATCAATAAATCAAGCTCGGAATATCCAGCATTCCGTCACAGATCAGGGATCGAGCGTCGTACATAGTAAGTCCGCACATCCGCCCTAAAGATTGGGCATGGCCAAAGTTAAGTCGGGGCAAGATTTCCTCGTCACGCTCGGACTCCATTAAAGCTTGGAAATCTTCGAAGGTAGGACACACCTCTTGCCCGCTAAAGCTAAAGACGTGTGTTACCGGGTTCCAAAACCTAGCCGCGGCACGGAGAAATGGCAAATGCAGCGGGGTACGACCCAAAGTGAATAGTGCATTTATGCCAAAGCCCCGGAAATTCAGCTTTTCCGAACCATCCAAGTTGTTAATCCAAGACAAGAGATTTTGGGCAAGAAATTCTTCCATTTGGAGCAAAGCAGTGTGGAAATGAGAAAAACCACGAAGCTGGGGCTTTTTGTAGGGGATAAGGTTGAATGAAGGACAGGTGTCAGCATTCTGCTGGTTTCCTCCATTTTTGGCCGGCCGGCCAGGTATAGTGCCGACCGGCCATTACTTTTGGCCGGTGCAGAGTTCACGTGGCCGGTGGCTTCTCCCTGAGGCCGGTGGTCATCCCCCTTATTCCCTGAGCTGTTTATGCTGAATATTGGGGATTTCCACCACTTCCGATACCCTCCAGTAATGATTTCTGCGGAGTCATGCCCGTTTGCTTATCGAGTTGTTGTACGTTTGCTTATCGAGTTGTACTCCACTTTATCTAAGTTTTGATTTGCTTATCGAGTTGTACTCGCGCTTGGTTGGTTATATCAAGTCTCTCTGTTTTGCTTATCGAGTTGTAAGTAGGGTTCACTACCTGATTATTACGATATGAATGCTCTATTTTCACACGAATCTCATTCACATTGTCGTGTGATATCTTGCGATGCGATGAACGTGCAAATATAACATCTTTTGAACAAAATAGCAGTTTCATTTCCATCATGTGTTTTGCAAAAATGCGCAGTTTTGAAAAATGATCACAAACCTGCCTGAGGCAGTGCAATGTGCTTGAACTACCAGTAAAAAAAGGAAAAGTAAAACAGAAGAAGAGTAGGGCAGCAGAGTATCGGGATTGATACTGGTAACCCCTCCCCTTTGCGGTCGACGCACCTCCCGCACCCTTGTTCGAGTCAATTGTTTGGTGTGACATCTTCATTATTCAAGATGGTGCGAAGAAGCGCACTTCTAAAACATTAGTAGGCTTTCGAGTTGACCTCAGGCCATATCTCTTTGAGCGACGCTCCGTATGTGCGAGGAACATCCCTTCCCGTATCCTTTTGCATCTTGTGAGCTCCACAACATGCTTCAATTGTATTGTGTTGCAGTGCTTTGCATTACACACCTCAGGTTTCTATACACATTGCCTGCGTAGACCGCATGCTTTACTTGCATGTGTTCAGGTTTCTTTTTATACACATTGCTTGCGTAGACCGCATGCTTTACTTGCGTAGACCGCATGTTTTATCATTACTTGCGTAGACCGCATGCTTTACTTGTGTAGACCGCATGTTTTATCATTACTTGCGTAGACCGCATGTTTTATCATTACTTGCGTAGACCGCATGATTTACTTGCGTAGACCGCATGCTTTACTTGCGTAGACCGCATGTTTTATCATTACTTGCGTAGACCGCATGCTTTACTTGCGTAGACCGCATGTTTTATCATTACTTGCGTAGACCGCATGCTTTGCTTGCGTAGACCGCATGTTTTATCATTACTTGCGTAGACCGCATACATTACTTGCATAGACCGCATGCTTTACTTGCGTAGACCGCATGTTTTATCATTACTTGCGTAGACTGCACGCTTTACTTGCGTAGACCGCATGTTTTATCATTACTTGCGTAGACCGCATGTCTCGTTTGCATAGACCGCATGTTTGTAATCAGTATCATTACTTGCGTAGACCGCATGTTTTGTTTGCGTAGACCGCATGCTTTACTTGCGTAGACCGCATGTTCGTAATCAATATCATTACTTGCGTAGACCACATGTCTCGTTTGCGTAGACCGCATGTTTTGCTTGCGTAGACCGCATATTTGTAATCAAATCCATTACTTGCGTAGACCGCATGTTTTGCTTGCGTAGACCGCATGCTTGTGTTCAATTTCATTGCTTGCGTAGACCGCATCCTTTACGTACATGTGATTGTACCTTCACGGCATGGTCATACCTCCCACTTAGTTTGTGTTGTCACACATTGTCAATTGCATTATCTGCATGATACTAATAAAATCATACCTGTTAAGTTTGTTTCCTTTGCAGGCACGATATTGTATGTACGGGTCATTTGCGGCTGGTGGAACCAGGCAAACCAAACAGGTATTGTATCCTCCGGGTGAGACGTATTGAGAATTGCATAATTCTCTTACATCCTTTCTGCATTGTAGTGTAGTTTGGTGTATGCTAGCTTAAAACCGCTGCACGTGTGCTTCGTTACAGCTTTTCTTTGCATGATCATGAGTTATGCTCGGCTTCTTGCATTTTCAGTTGCATTTTGCCCCTGCCTTCGGGCACATACCTTGTTTGTCTTGCATGTTTGTCTAAGTCTTCGGCCTCGTCAAAAATGGGTCGTCTCTGGGCTTTGACATTCACTCCCGTCATTGTTATGACTTTCGAGTTCTGTCAAAGAGGGGCAATTGTAGACACCCCATTTTTGACCGTCCTCAAGACTTGGATGTCACCGTTTGAACACCCGGTGATCATCCATGTTTGTGTTCGTCTTGAGTTCCCGAAAGTCTTGGTTGCGCGCCTTGCCCCAGGATCTCTCGACTCGACTGTTCCGTGTTTGGTTTTGGCACCAAACACTTGTGTTTTTGCCTTGAAGGGCAGGGAATGGCTTGTTGACCATCCCCACATCCCACCGGCCTTCCCCTAACATCACCGGCTGTTTATGGGTGCCACCGGCCATAGTTTCTTAAAACCAATGGCCGGTCGGCACTATATTTGGCCGACCAGCACTTTATTTTGCCGGCGACCTCTTTTGCTGGCCGGTGTGACTCCTTTGCACCCTTGAGGCATGGTGCATGCCAGCTGTGCCAGCTGGAATGCACCATCACTCCTCCCCGTGCAGTTTTTGGCTGGTGTGAACCTTTGAACCCCCTTTCCTTCTAGAAGCTTGAACCCTTTGGCCAAGCTTCTTGGGGAAGCTTGGCCAGCTGTATTAGCTTCTCCAAGAAGCAAGAACCCTTTGCACCCTTTGCCCCTTTCATCTAGCTTCTTGGAGAAGCTTAGAACCTTGGCCTTTGCCTATATAAGCACTCATCCTCTCCCTTTGTTAGGGGTTAGAGCTTTTGAATCAAAAAACCAGAGCTTCTATATCTATACATCTGATATATCATCCTCTCTCTCTCTATATCTCCCTCTCTCTCATCCTTAGGGTGTGTTTGGAAGCCTAAAAGTGCATTTTGACCTTACTTTTGCACTAACACACACACCATTACACCTTGCTCCGAGATTGAGAGGCATTGAGGGTTGTTTGTTGAGGTTTTGGACTGATTTTGATCAGTAGAGGGTGGCTGGATCATCTGTTCTTCAAGGTTTCTTCAAGGGTGAGACATTTGCTTTAGTTTCCCCAATCTTGCACTAGTTTTCTACCTGTCTTGCATGCTGATTTAAGCTTTGTGTATAACATGAAAAAGTCTTGTATTTTCATGCTTAACATCTTTCATTAAGGGTGTTTTGGCATTGGGGGTTGAACCCCCCTCCTTAGGCCTCTTTTGGCCTATTTTGGTGCCTTTTCTTTAAGCTTTGTTTACTTTATTGTGTTGGTCTTCTCACCACTGAAATCCAGTGGGTTTTCAGTGGTGATGAAGTGATTTTGAGGTCTTGTGTAGGGGAGGGACACCCCTCTCCCTTTGTGTCTCATTTGTGCATGTTTTTGGCCCATAAGGATAGCATGCATGAGTAATTGCATTTGGTACCATTTCAGAGTTTTTTTGGATGTTTTGGGTCATATTATATCCCTGTCCAATGGTGGTTTGTTGGCCCTTAGCATGCATTTTATACTTGCTTTGTAATTCTCTATCTTGCCTAGGAATGTGCCATGTGTTTAGCCTAGTATATCCTCATGCTTTAGCTTAGATTATTGAAGCTTTTGGTCATGATTTGTCATGCTTTAGGTCTGTTGGCCACTGATTTTGTCATGTTTGGCATGCTTGGTAAAGTTGCTTTGCATTTTGGCTTGTAAGCCTTAGTTATGTGAGTCACTAACATGCTTAGCATAAGCTTATTATCATCATTTGGCATCATTTGATATCATGTTTCAGTCCATATAATGTGGTCTTACATTGTCCTTTGTGTCTCTTTTAATGCTTGGAAGTGTTGTGATTTCATGCCTTGAAATGTACATTGTGTAAGCCTATGTGTTTGGATCATTTGGGATGCTATGTGTGTGAGTTTTGGAGCTCATTTGGCATGCTGAAATTCTGTTTTTGATTGCTTGGTTCATGCCATGAGTGGCCTTGTTAGTGGTAGCAAAGTGCTCCATTTTGTGCCTTAGTCTTTGGGCTTATTGGCATGCTTGTTTACATGAATATTTGTCCACTGTTTTGGGCATTTTTGGTCACTGTTTCGGGTGGGCTGAGGTCTGCCTTTTGTGATTTGGAACCACCATTGCATGATCATGTTGCATTGGATTCATGCTTGCATGGTATCATACTTGCATGTTTGCATATTATTGACTAGTTGCATTTCATGCCTCGACTCACATGTTAGAGTGTATTGCATTGCATCTTGCATGCCTAGCATTGTGCATTTGCATGTTTAGTTTACATCACATTTTGGCATGTTTGTTTACTTAGCCTCATTTGCATATTTGAGCCATGTTGCATAACTTGAGCCATATTGCATACATGCATTACATTGCTTGGTTTGGGGTGTCAAACCTAGTGTGGGGGTTGAGGGGTGTTCATACTACAAGTGATGAAACACATCTCAACCCTCGGTCACCGAGGCCCTTGACTTTGACATGATAGGGTCTTGGTCCTCATTTGTGTGTTGCATGCATTTTACATTGAATGGCAAGATTGGTCCCTTAGGCTATCATGCACAATTGATGGCCCAAGGATCAAGGACCATGCTCCCCTGAGTTCAATACATGATAGGGAACATGACCATGCTTACATGTGCTTGAAATTCTATGCCATGCACTACCTGTCCCCTGCTGCTGTCAAAACTGTTTTCTGCAGGAAGTTTTTGCCGACCGGCAACATTTAGTGCCAATCGGCCATTAGCGAATGGCCGATAACAGCATCAGAAGCCGACGGCATTTTACCATGGCCGGTGGTCATTTCACTTAGCCGATGGTGTCCTGCAGTGCTCATTGAAGATACCTTGGGACTTTAGCAGTTTTCAGAGAAGCAAGGCAGTGAAAACAGAGGCAGTAGTGCTATGGCTATGGGTTTCCGGGCAAAATGGATCGAGCATGCATCATTCGAGCATCCTGAGGCAGGGCTGCGGTCATCTCTATTCTGCATTTAATTTGTTAAATTAGAGGGTCTGTAATAATTAATTAGCTAAGATAGGTAATTCATTATTCGGATTGTATTATTCTTTTGGTCCCTCCGAGTGAGGGCATATGTGTAATAAGTGTGTGTGAGTGTGTGTATGTCTTCCAACCCCACGTCTTTCTTCCCTTTTATTTACTAGCTTTCAGTGGTTAGATTAAGGCATATTTAAATTAGCATACCTTATGCAATGCATGCGTGCATCCATACATTTGTCTTACATGCACCGGGCTCGGTACATCATGCTAACTGCATTTGTATTTCAATTACAAGTTGAGTACTTATTAAGTGCAGCATTTCACATGCCATCTTTAGGATAGCCGAGCCTATTGTAGTTGCATCTTGTATGTGTTGCATTAGCCATCTTAACATGAGCTAGGATCACGTATTGATTACTAACTAGTTTTTGTTTTGGCTTGGAGTACTAGGTAAGCTTTTATGCTTTAGCATATCGCATGCGTGTGAATGTTACCATAATAGTACGATTACCATGAGGCTAGCTGCTTATGTGATATAACTGCTTGAATGCCTGTGGATGGAGGTCAAATTACCTAAATTGGAATAAATGCATTAAAACTATGAGTTTTAAGCCCACTAGATAGTGGCAAAACCGTCTTTTCTAAAAAAGCCCACTTGAGGGTGGCAAAATCTTCATTTTAACCTACTTGCGAGTAGTAAACCATTTCCAAAACAAACATGAAATGTTTTGTTCCAATTTAGGCGATTTGGTCTATACTTGTTTGCTGTGCGCATAACATAGTAAATCTAGGCTAATAACCGGAATAAGAACACATAACGTTTTCAAAATTGGATATCATGATTAGTAAGGCCGATCTTCGGATCGGGCGAGAGGGGGTGCTCATAGCTGACCTTCCCCAATCGTACCCAAGCTCCCGTGCCGAGGCAACTTTGGTGATGACGGACACGTGGCCTTTGGCGCCGAGTCAGGGTTTCCTAAATTCCCCCATAAAAAATATTTAGGTGGCGACTCTGTATCTGGCAAAGCAGTCCATGTTTGCCACTTCTTTCAAAATCTATTTTTTTCTCAAAACGATTTGCCGGATTTGGACTCTTTGGTTCAGATTTAGGACCGTGACATTTGAGTCCTGAACTGTAGTAAGCCCAAAAGAACAGAACGGGACTCATCCTCCCGGGGCGTTCGGGGACGTCTATAGCAACATGTTTCACTTACATAAATTCAATCTTATGCTCCCATTTATATAAGCAAAATGAGACTTTTAGTGAAAAACTCTATGATCAATATCTCATACTCATTTTTTTTTTCTAAATTTTTGAACAATTAAGAAAATCCCCATTGGCTAGCTTCCATTTAATTTTTATTTTACAATCTCACATAGACGTTTTGATTTTAAAAATAATATTGTATGAGATTTTGAAACTCTCATAATATTTAACTTTAAAATAATGACAATCCCACATGGAGAAAAAAAATGAGTTGTTTCACTTAGATAAAGCGTTACAACCCCACATCGGGAAAAGAAAGAAAAAGTGAGTTGTTTCACTTATATTATATAAAATGAATCATATAAAGGAGGTTTTAATAGAGAAACCTTCTAGAACCCAAACTAAGATTTGTTTGATTTGGAATAAAATAATATTGAGCTTATTAAAAATTGAACGACTGAGATTGCTTGATTATAAATAAACTTTCCGTTCAAACAACTGTTAACTTTTGTTTTACAACCCCACATCAGAAAAAGGAGGAAAAAATGAGTTGTTTCACTATATAAACCTTATGCTCCAATTTAATATTATAGTGTTGTGTATGCTTCAGTTCAAGACAGATTAAATTTTAAAATTAAAATAAAATTTAAAAGTCTTGATTTATTAATTTTTGTATAAGTTGGTTGGTCCTTTGACCTAACTGATAGGGTGAATCGTTTTCGGTTTGATTGATTCACTAGTTTAACTGCGATTTTAGTTATTTTATTAAAATATATTGGTTAAATTTGTTTTCATTCAAAATAAATTAAAGATTGACTTAATTAAAAATTAAACAGCTAAAATTGCTTGATTCGAAATAAAGTTTCCGCCCAAACAATTGTTAACTTTTAAACTATTAAGAAAATCCCAATTGGCTAGCTTTCATTTAACTTTTATTTTATAATCCCACATCAAGGGGGGAAAAAAAAGGAAAACTGAATTGTTTCACTTATATAAAATGAATCTTATACTCTTATTTATAAAACCAAAAAGAGATTTTTTGTAAGAAGCCTTATGATCAAATACCTCATACTAATTTTTTTGATTTTCTTAATTTTAAACAATTAAGAAAATTTTGATTGGTTAGCTTCCATTTAACTTTTATTCTACAAAATATAAAAAAATTAAATATAATTATCATATTTTTATTAAATAATATATTATTTTATCTCGTGCATAGCACGGGTGATATGCTAGTATATAGATAAGGAAAAGGGTCCTTTTAGTGAGGAGCCTTGTGAGAGTTTCAATATCTCATACTAATTTTTTTGATTTTCTTAATTTTAAATAATTAAGAAAATCTCCATTGGCTAGTTTTTATTCGATAATCCTACATCAAAAAAAGAAGAAAAAAAATGAGTTGTTTTACTCATATAAAGAGAATCTTATACTCTCATCCCATGTAGTGAAGAGCCTTGTGAGAGTTTTAATATCTCATACTAATTTTCTTGATTTTCTTAATTTTAAACAATTAAGAAAATCTTCATTAGCTAGATTTTATTTGATCATCACACATCAAAAAAATAGGGAAAAAATGAATTATTTTACTCATATAAAGTGAATTTTATACTCCCATCCCATTTAATATTGTAGTGTTGTGCATATTTCAATTCAATATAGTTTAAATTTTAAAAATTTTAATTAATTAATTATGACCTAACCGATTAGGCTAAATTATTTTTAATTTGATTGATTTGTTGGTTTAACCGTGATTTTAGTAGTTTTAGCAAAATATATTGATTAGATTTGTTTGATTTAAAATAAACTAATGATTGATCTGATTAAAAATTGAAAGACTGAGATTGCTTCATTAGAAATAAACTTTCCGTCCAAATAATTGTAAACTTTTATTTTATAATCTCACATCGGAAAAAGATTAAAAAATAAAAAAAGTGAGTTGTTTCATTTATATAAGGTGAATCTTAATAGTGTAGTATTGTGTATACTTCAATTCAATACAACTTAAATTTTAAAATTAAAATAACATTTAAAAGTTTTAATTAATTAATTTTTGTATAAGTTGGTTGGTCATTTGACTTAACCGATTAGGCTGAACCATTTTGGGTATGATCGATTCGCACGTTTAATCACAATTTATCATATTGATTTTATTAATTTTAAACAATTAAAAAAATATCCATTTAACAATATAAAAATAAAACTCTAATGAGGTTTTTAGGGGGAAGCCTTCTAGGAGCTTCAAACTGTTATTATAAAATTATTGAATTTTCTTAATTTTAAACAATTAAGAAAATTCTCGTTAGCTAGCTTCCATTTACCTTTTATTTTACAATTTGACATCAAAAAAAGAAAGAAAAATGGAATTGTTTCACTTAAATAAAGTGAATCTTATGCTCTTATTTATATAAGTAAAATGAGATTTTTAGTGAGAAACTCTATGATCAATATCTCATACTCATTTTTTTGATTTTATTAATTTTAAACAATTAAGAAAATCCCCATCGGCTAGCTTCCATTTAACTTTTATTTTACAATCCCACATAGTTTTGATTTTGAAAATAATTTTGTATGAGATTTTAAAACTCTCATAATATTTAACTTTAAAATAATTACAATCTCACATCAAGAAAAGAAATAAAAAGTGAGATGTTTCACTTATGTAAAGTATTACAATCCCACATCGGGAAAAGAAAGAAAAAGTGAATTGTTTTAATTTGGCTAGCTTCCATTTACCTTTTATTTTACAATCCAAAATTGAGGGGGGAGGGGGGGGAGGAGGAAAAAATGAATTGTTTCATTTACATAAAGTGAATCTTATGCTCCAATTTATATAAATTATTGAAATTTTTTAATTTTAAACAATTAAGAAAATCCCCATTGGTTAACTTCCATTTAACTTTTATTTTACAATCCCATATCGGGAAAGGAAAGAAAAAATGAATTGCTTCACTTATATATAATGAATCTTATGCTCCTATTTACATAAGTAAAAAAAGATTTTTAGTGAGAATCTCTATAATCAATACCATTTTTTTTCTTAATTTTAAACAATTAAAAAAATCTCAATTGATTAGCTTCATTTAAATTTTATTTTATAATCCCAGATAAATGTTTTGATTTTAAAAATAATTTTGTTTAAAATTTTAAAACTCTCATAATATTTAACTTTAAAAGAATTACAATCTCACATCGAGAAAAGAAATAAAAAGTGAGTTGTTTCACTTATATAAACTGAATCGTATACTCTCATTTAATATTATAATATTGTGCATGTTTCAGTTCAAGATGGTTTAAATGTTAAAATAAAATTTAAAGGTTTTAATTAATTAATTGTGTTATAAATTAGTTAGCCTTTTGACTTAGCTGATTAGCCTGAATTCTTTTCTGTTTGACTGATTCACTGGTTTAACCACGGTTTTAGCTGTTTTATCAAAATATATTGCTTAGATTTGTTTGATATGAAATAAACTAAAATTGACCTTATTAAAAATTGAACGACTAAGATTGTTTGATTAGAAATAAAATTTCTGTCCAAACAACTGTTAACTTTTATTTTACAATCCAACATCAGGAAAAGGAGGAAAAAATGAGTTGTTTCACTATATAAACCTTATGCTTCCATTTAATATTGTAGTGTTATGTATGTTTCAGTTCAAGACAGTTTAAATTTTAAAATTCAAATAAAATTTAAAAGTTTTAATTAATTAATTTTTGTATAAGGTGGTTGGTCCTTTGACCTAGCCGATAGGGTGAACCGTATCGGGTGAACCGTTTTCGGTTTGACTGATTCGCTGGTTTAACTACGATTTTAGCGGTTTTATCAAAATATATTGATTAAATTTGTTTGATTCGAAATAAATTAAAGATTGACCTGATTAAATATTAAACGGTTAAGATTGCTTGATTCAAAATAAATTTTCTGCCTAAACCATTGTTAACTCTTAAACAATTAAGAAAATATCTATTAACTAGCTTCCATTTAGCTTTTATTTTATAATCTCACATCGAGAAAAAAAAGAAAAAGTGAATTGTTTCATTTACATAAAGTGAATCTTATACTCTCATTTATATATGCAAAATGAGATTTTTAGAGAGAAGCCTTATGATCAATATCTCATACTATTTTTTAAAATTTTCTTAATTTTAAACAATTAAGAAAATCTTGATTGGCTAGCTTCCATTTAATTTTTATTTTACAAAATATAAAAAAATTAAATATAATTATCATATCTTCATTAAATAATATATTATTTTATTCCGTACATAGCACGAGTGATATGCTAGTATATAATTATCTTCAAGGATAAAAAAGAGTTCGAAAATGGCGTGGTGTGAATCTTACAAAGTGAGTGTTTGGAAAGTTGCTATTTTAGTAGGCTGTTTTAGTTTTTGGCTATTTTAGTAGACTAAATTTTTTGTGTTTGGGAAGGTAGTTGGATTTTTTTGTAGTTTGATGTGATATTTGTGAGAGAAAAAGTAATATGATTATGGGTTTGATGTAATATTTTATCTTATTAATTATTTTGGCCTATTTTATTATTTTATAAATTTTAACCCAAAAAGTCAAAAAAAGCCTTCGCTATAAAATTTAATGAAAAAAAGGTGAAAGATTAAATATCAACTAACCTTTAAAATCTTAGAAAAGAGATAATAAAAGTGGTAGGTTATTCTTTGGCATGATATAAGTTCTTTAGGGTAAGTAAGTTGTCACTAAAGAAAAGTTTTATGGATTAGCCAATCAATAGGAGAGAGATAAGTTGAGAAGAGAGAGAGAGTAAGAAGCAAGTTTAAATATATGTAACGCTCCAAATTTCTAGCCCAATGATAATACAACAATCGTGGCTCTTTCAAGGAAAACCGAATATGAATCTCCAAACTTACATTACATGATACAATAGTTCTTCATGCAACAATAGATTAATCCAACAACAAGTAAATAAACAAATAAATACCCCCAAGGGTTTACAAGTTTCCAAGGCTTGAGCCTGGTTACACAAAACAGTTATTCAAACCCACACACATACATCCCTTGGCTTACACACATAGTCACAGCAAAATGAGAGTCTTGTACTCTCAACACACATTTCCTCGCCTTTAGTTAGGCGGCATCACCACATCTTTTTCTGCACAAAAATCGCGTAAGGTGAGCATAAAACCCGGTAGGAAATCCTTAACAAAGTATATACATTTTATATAAGTCTCAAGAGATGAAATGCACATGCCATGCTATGCCCTTTTGAAAGAAAATCGCATCTTCATCTTTGAAAACCCTCATCCTCAATGATGTCATGCAATTTGAATTCTTCAAAACTTAACAATTCATTTCAAGAGCAGTAAATATGACTCTGGTAATCCCTAGGCCGGTGTCTGTAAGTAAACTATACAAGTACTACCAATTTGTCATTTTTAAAGGTATTAACCGGAAAGCTCGACACCTATCCGCACGGGTTTTCGGTCTTTCACCCTGGACTCTCAGGCCAACTTATTCAATATCATCTACACCACCTATTAAGACTTACCAACATAGTTACCCTAAAACCATTCCATGAAAACTTATTTCTCAACATTCTTTTCTCAATGCAAGTTTTCAAATCAACTTTCAAAGTTTAATGTAATCAAATGAATTGATATGCCAATAACACAAGATGAATATAAATACTTTTATTCCAATTCATCATCCAAGGAATAACACAATTCCCTCTTCTCAAGTATCCTTAACAATTAGTCATTTCAAGACTATTTCAGCGTTTTGAACAATAATTTCCAAAATGAACAATAATTCTCATATTCCCTAAAATTCATCATTTATATAAATATAAATAATAAATTTTCCAAACATCCATTTATTTTGACAGACAAAATAAATATAACAATATCATTCATGGATTTTCAGTCTCTTAAAAAAAATTCTCAAATTCTAGGTTTTCTTACCAAAACTATACAACTCAAATCTTTTGAAAGAAAACTTTCCAAAATCATCTTTTCTTCAATCAACGAAGATTAGAACCCATAAGATCATTTTAAAAGAACAAGAGACAAACCCACTTTCAAAATCGCTCAACTTCTTGAATTAATAATCAATTTTCAAAACTATTGAAAGATGATTTCGAAAATGATATAGATCTTGCAAAAACATATATATATATATATATATATAACTCTAAGAAAATCCCTACCTCAAGTGTAACGCCCTCAAAATAATATATATAAACCCACATTCTTGACATGCATAGACATAAGGGAATAAAACATATTTCCATTCATCAGAGTATTCATTACAAAAGTATTACATGTTGACAACAAAAGTAAATGCCCTACGGGCTTACAACTTTCCAAGCCAACACTTGGTTACAAAAAGAGAGTACTAACTCAAATACACTTTAAGCCCTTGGCTTGAATTTACATGTAATACCAAAGAGAACAACAAAAAGATCTATCAGCCTCAAAGCCTCCCAAGCTACGTCCTTGGAGGTGGCATATCACCTGAACCTGAAAATGATGTCCCACTGTAGACACCTCATTTTTGACCGTCCTTAAGACTTAGACGTCATCGTTTGAACACTCGATGATCATCCATGCTCGTGTTCGTTTTGAGTTCCCGAAGGTCTCGGTTGCGCGCCTTGTCTTAGGATCTCTCAACTTGACTGTTTTGTGCTTGGTTATGGACCAAGGACTTGTGGTTTTTGCACCCGAGGGTAGGAAGTGGCTTGTTGGCCATCCCCTTAACCCACGGGCCTTGTTTTCTTGCTATCGGCTAAGAGTGTTGGCCGATCGGCACTTTAGTTGGTCGGCCGGCCATTTCTTTGGTCGATCGGCCACTTTTTCTGGCCGAGGCCTTTTCTTTGCCTTTTTCAGCATTTTGCATGCCAGCTGTGCCAGCTGGTGAGCACAGACTCTGCCCTCCATACACGTGTATAGAGGGATTTGAACCAACACTTAGCTTCTCTTGGAAGCTTTGAATTGGACTTCCTATAAGAGGAGGGCCTCTCCTCCCTTTCCAGGGGTTCATCCAACTGATATAGAATATATATATCACTCTCTCTATATATCTCTTCTCTCTCTATAGTTGTGTGTGTAATAGTGTTCTAAAGGGTGTTTTATTCATATTTTTACACTAAAGCACCTAGTGGTACACTATCCCTTGGTTACTGAGGTGCTAAGGAGTTGATTTCAGAGTTTTTGAGTTGGTTTTGAACAGAAGGAGGTGTTAGAGTTGGTGTTCTTGAAGTGTTCTTCAAGGGTGAGAAACTACTCTTTTATTCCCCATTTTTGCTTAAGCTTTTAGCAATACTTGCATACTATTTTAAGCTTAGTGTCCAACTGAAAAAAGTTCTATTTTTGTATGCTAAATATGTTTGTTTAAGGTTACTTTTGGGTTGGGGGTTGTCTACCCCCTCTTAGGCCTTGTTTGGCCTCTTTTTGTGCCTTCCTCTTTGGGCTTTGCGACCCTTTTGTTTTGACCTTCTCACCACTGAAATCCAGAGGATTTTCAGTGGTGGAGAAGTGGTTTTGAGGTCTTGTATAGGGGAGGGACACCCCCCTCCCTTTGTGTCTCATTTGCTTGCATTGTTGGCTCACCATAGTAGCATGTTCGCTTAGCATGTTTTGGCCCCATTTCAGCAAGTTTTTGGTATTATCTTGGCATGATATACCTCTGTTTTAAGTTGATTTGTCAGCCTATTGCATGCATCACACACTTACCTTGCAATCCTCTCATTTACCTAAACATGTATCATGCATTTCGACCATCATGCTTGCATGTTTTAACTTGACTTTGAGAAGTTTTTATCCTTGTTTCACCATGCTTAAGCTCTGTTTGGGTTTGTCTTGGTCATGCTTGCCATGCTTTGTATAGCCACCATGCATTCTAGCTTGTTAGCTTTGGGTGTGTGAGTCATTAGCATGCTTTACTTGGGCCATTTCAGTGATTTGGTATCACTTGTCATGTTATTTCAGTCCATGTTTCATGCTTGTATGCTTGCATTTGCCATCCTTTCAATGCTTTGAAGAGTTGGTGTCTTATGCTCCATGTTTGGGTCATTGTACATGTCTCCATGATTAGGTCTTTGGGACGCCATCTCATTGGGTTTCGAGGCTTATTTTGAAATATTATAACTTTATTTTTCATTGCATAATCCATGCCATGAGTGGTTGTGATAGATGTAGTGTAATGCTCCCTTTGTAGCCTTGCATGCCCCTTGTTTGTGCCCATCTTTTTAGCATGTTTTAGCTTTATCACATGCATGTTCTAGCCTTATTTTGGATTTTCCTAGGACTGTTTTAAGTCCCCTTGGCCCTTTGGGGCTTGGTTGATATAGCCATGGTGTGAGCCCCTTGACTAGCTTTGAGCATTGGGTCTACTGGCATGCTATGCTTCACTTGTGCATATGATTTGGCATCATTCCTCACATGATTTCAGAGTTCATGGCATTGTCACATTATCATGTTCATCCCTTCTCGCTCATGCTTGAGAGTTGTATCCTTATGCCTAGGTGGTAGGCCATTACATTTGCATGCTTATTGTGCGTCTCATTCTATCATTCCTTGGCACTTTTGGCCACTGATTTTGGACATGACTGAGGTCTGTCCATCTTTAGTTTAATTCCATTCATCATGCTGTTCAATGTTGCATGCTTGTCTACCTTTGCGTGCTATACATGTTTGTATATCTAGGTTGTGTCTTGCATGTTTGTTAGTTTGCATCTTGTCACATGTTAGCTTAGGTTGCATTACATTTGGCATGTTTGCTACCTTAACCTCGTGTGTATGTTCGAGTCATACTGCATTTGGCATGCTTATGTTACATTACATTAGTTGCATGTTTTGCATTGTATTTGGCATACATGCATTGCATTTTGTTTGGTTTGGGGTGTCAAACCAAACATGAGGAACGAGGGACGTTCGTACTTGAAGTGACGAAACGTCCCTCAATCCTTAGTCGCCGACGCTCTTGATCCAAGCATGATAGAGTTCTAGGCATTCATATGTTTTGTTGCATTCATTCCACATTAATTTGCACATTTGGCACCTTTGGCCATCATACATTGAAAATGCGCGATTGGTGGTCCAAGGGTCGAAAGCCATACTCCCTTGAGTTTATAGCATGATGGAGCGGGTGGTTGTGCACACATTATCTTGTAAATGCCTTGCCATGCACTGTCAGTCCTCTGCTGCAGCAAAAACACAATTCTACAGGAAGTTATGGCCGGTCGGCCACCTTCAGTGTCGGCCGGCTACCAAAATATGGCCGATGGCCTTATAAATGGCCGATAACCATTTTCATATGGCCGGTGGTCCTATCTATTGGCCGGTGACATCACACAGTGGTTAGGGAGTGGCTCAGAAGCATCCTTGGGACTTGTGCAGTTTTCAAAGGAGCAAGACAGTGCAAACAGAGGCAACATGTGGCATGGCAACGGGTTTCCGAGCGAGGCGATCGAGCATGCATCATTCAATCATTCCGAGGTGGAGCTGCGATGGCCTCCTTTTGTAATTAATCTGTTAATTAATTAAGGGTTTGTAATAATTAATTAGCTAGGATAGTTGATTAATCATTTAGTTTGTATTATTTATTCGGACCCTCCATCGAGAGGGCGAATTTTGTAATAAGTGTGCGTGCGTGTGTGAATGCCTTCCAACCCCATGTCTTTCTCCATTTTACTTACCTACTTTTAATGGTTAGTTTTAGGTCATGTTTCAATTAGTATACTTATGTCAGCATGTTTGCATACATTCATTTGTATCGCACGCACCGGGCTCGGCGCATCATACTAATTGCATAGTATTTCAATTCCAACTTGATTACGTGTATGGAGTTGCCACATTTCACATGCCATTCTTAGATTAGCTGAGCCTATTCTAGTTGCATTTTGCATGTGTTGCATTAGCCATCTCAACATGAACTAGGATCATGCATGATTTCTAACTAGTTTCTGTTTTGGCTCGGAGTACACTGTGAGTGTTTATGCTTTAGCATCTTGCATGTATGTGAGTGTTAACATGACAGCATGCTTGCCATGAGGCTAATTGCTTATGTGATATAAATGCATGAATGCCTGTGGGTGAAGGTTGGATTGCTTGAATTGGAATAATTCATCGAAATCCGTGTTTTAGCCTACTTGCGAGTAGCAAACTTCAAACCGTTTTCAAACAAACGGATATGCGATGCTTTGTTCCAAATTAGGCTATCTAGTCTATACTTGTGTGTTGTGCGCATCACATAGTAATTCTAGCTAATTAACCGGAATCAGAACGCATGTGTTTTCAAAAAAAACAAGATATCATGTTTAGTAGTGGCCGATCTTTGATCGGGCGAGCGGGGGTGCTCATAACTGACCTTCCCCAATCGTACCCAAGTTCCCGAGCCGAGGCAACTTTGGTGATGACGGACACGCGGCCTTAGGCAACGAGTCAGGGTTTCCTAAATTTCTCCAAAAATAAAATATTTAGGTGGCGACTCTGTATCT
Source organism: Camellia japonica (assembly GCA_030407325.1). NCBI lineage: Eukaryota > Viridiplantae > Streptophyta > Magnoliopsida > Ericales > Theaceae > Camellia > Camellia japonica. The sequence continues at coordinate 57,823,368 of JAPPVO010000010.1, forward strand.
GGCAAAGCAGTCCATGTTTGGCACTTCTTTATTAAAAATCAGTTTTCCAAAACGATTTGCCGGATTTGGACTCTTTGGTGATTTATCAATCTTGCATTGTACTTTGCGAGATCAAATTAAGAACCGTGACATTTGAGTCCGAACTGTAGTAAGCCCAAATGAACAAAACGGGATTTTTTCCCGGGACGTTCGGGGACGTCTACACCCATATAAGGTGAGCCAAAGCCCAGTAGAGACATACTAAACCAAGCATGAGAAATAACTAAAACATTAGCATTTGATAAATGGCTAACACTTGTAAACCAACTTACAACACAATCCAGTTCCATGACAATGTGTCCATGTTTCATTCCACTTTCCTTTACTTATCCAATTTTCAATTCATAAACTAGGCTCAATTTCTAGCCAAACAATTAAATGAAATTACAACTCATGTTAAGACACTTCCATTATTCACAATTTGCATAAGACTACAACTCATATTAAAACACTTCCACACTTCAATTATCTACGCTATGCAAACGTAATCAACATTTCGGGACTTTCATCCTGGACACTCCAGCCAACTTAGTTATCAATGGAGTCCAGCCCCTATCTTCTCCCAAAACAGGTTTGAGAGTACATCCCCTATCTCCTCTCAAACCATGGAGTACATCCACTATCTCCTCCCAAACAATATACATATACAATGTATTTAAACACTCATCATATACAATGATCAATGAATACACATATTTGATGTATTACCCCAACCGTCATATTCAATGACATATTCAATGTGATTAGTTTCAGTTTTCCCTAATCAACATACAGTGTCTACAACAATCAAGACTATCCTCCACCGATAGCCTAAAGCAATTATTTCTAAACAGATAATAATTTTATCGAACAGATAAATAATCAACAATTTCATAAGTGGGTGATAAATTAATCCAACCACACCATTCTACCACAATTCCATCCAATTTCATGATTCTCAAACCAATTTCATATTTCCATATTTCCCAAATTAATTATACAAATTAATTGATTAATTTCAATTATGGCTTTAATCCCTCTATTCTCAAATGTTGGCCCCAAGGCCAAATTTCACTTACATAACATAAACAACCCCAATTTCATGACTCTTACACCTATTTGTCTCAAACATGGAAAACCCCTCTTTTGTAAATTACAAATCAAACCCTAACTTTCCCAAAATTACCATAATTCACCAATTGATCAAAATGACTAAAATTTATGTCAAAACCCATAAGAAGGAGTAGGGTATCCCTACCTCAAATGAAGAGACCAAATGGAGAAGATGATGAAAACTCAAGATGCTCCAAACCCAAAGATTTTGGGATCAAAACGTAGCCCGCACGAAGCTCTACACTTTATACAAAGGAACTAGGGTAGGAGACCACTAGAACTAGATGGATTTGTAGAGAGAAGGAATGTAGAGAGAGAGGGAGTAGCCGGATCTAGGGTTTGAATAAAGAAGATGATGAAAAAGTGAAGTGTAACTGTAGACACCCCATTTTTGACCGCCCTCAAGACTTGGGCATTACTGATGGTTTGCTCGGTGTTGAGAGATGTGCAGGGCACAGGTTCAGTTTCTTCGACAAGGAGAGAGACAAACCCTTCAAAACACTTTGTTTAGGGGTTTGAAGTTGAAGAAAAGAGGAGAGGAGGGGAGAAAGTAGGTTGGAGAAGAAGTTCGCCATGAATCCGGGTAGAAGAAACTCGAGCGGCTCTCGCTGAATCAGGCTTATTCAATTGCATACTTGGAATTTAGCTATGAGGCCACTACCATTGGAAAGAAGACTTCTGGGGCTTCATTTTTGGTTCAAGAATCTCCTAGAGCCAAGTCCGGGTGGAGGAGATATGATGGGTTGAAGCTGGGCATCATCCCGGTTGGATCGAGTCTGCGCGGCTTCACGGAAAAGAGCATAACTTTTTGTACAGGAGGAATTTTGATGCAAGGTTTGCGCCATTGGAAAGCTAACTTCCGGGGCTTCAATCTGGCCATTTACCGGCACTTTTTGACATTACCGGCTACCCACCGGCACTCTATTTATCCGACCGGCCAGAATAAAGTGCAGGTCGGCAATATATTGTGCCGACCGGCCATTTATTGTGCCGATGACCTCTTTTCATGGCCGACCTGACCCTTTTGACCCTCCCAGGCATGGTGCATCCCAGCTGTGCCAGCTGGGATGCACAGAACCAGATCCACGTGCATCCATATGCATATTTTGCACCCTTTTCCACCTTTGAACCCCTTAAAGCTTCTAGAAGCTTGGCCAGCTGTATTAGCTTCTCCTAGAAGCCTTGCACCCCCCCCCCCCCCTTTTGCCCTTTGACCCTTTCCATTTGCTTAGCCATTAAGTTAAGAGCTTATACTTGCCTATATAAGCTCTTCTCTTCTCCTTTGTCTAGGGTTGGAGATTCTTAAGCAAAAAACCAGAGGATATACATATATTCTGATATAGATACATATATCTCACCTCCTTCTCTATATCTATCCTATCCAAGCTTCCAAACACCTTGGTTCTTGTATCATTTGCTCTACAACACCTAGCACAACACCTCCATCTTCCATTCCAGCATTTGGGAGGTCATTTGCAGAGGTTAGGAGCTCAGAAACTTGGACCAAGGGGTGCTGGTTTGTTGGTCTACAAGGGTAAGCACACTTTTCCCCAAAACTAGCATTTTCTTGGTTCATATCTAAGCCATAGTTGCATGTATTTTTGAGCTTCGATGTAAACTACAAAGAGGCTTTTTTTGAGCCCTTCTTCAACATTGAAGAAGGGCTCAACCTTGTTTGGGACCCCCATGTATGACTTGCTTCAATACCCTCTTGGGTCCTTATTTTGTTGCATGTTTCTTTAGCCTACCATGCTTCCATTTTTGGGCCTTCAACAGGCCTGAAAAGTGGCTTATTTTTCCCCCCTCTACATGTCTCATGAAGGGTATTTGGCTGTTTGATGATAGCATCTAGCACCTATCTCTTTACCCCCTTGTATGCCATGATTCTTGCATAGTATATTTGGCTGGCGTATAATCTGTTTTTGAGCATGTAATAAACTGTAAGTAGGCTTATTTTGAGCCCTTCTTCAACATTGAAGAAGGGCTCAACCCTGTTTGGGACCCCTATCTTGCACTTGTTTCATAATCTCTTCTATTTACCGTAATTTTGCATGCTTTGTTAGCCTATCTTGCTTCTATTTTTGTGGCTGGTCATAAACTGGAAATGTGCTTGTTTTGCCATGTATAAGGTCTGTCCTAGGTTGTTTGGGTCAATCTTGGCATGCTTTGTATAGCCCCTTTGCATTGTAGCTTGTATGCTTCAAGTAGGTGCATGTGTAGGATGCATTGCCTCCATGATTTCAAGGGTTTGGAACCCTCTTACATGCTATTTCAGACCCTAATCCATGCTCACATGTTCATTTTTGTCATCTCTTTCATGCTTTAAGGGTGTGTCCTTTTATGCATTCAAGGGTGCCTTGTGCATGCTTGTGTGTTTAGAGCTTTTAGGATGCCGTGAGTGTGAGTTTTGGGTGTATTTTCACATGCTGAAAACTTGTTTTTGGTTGCTCGAGTCTTGCCATGATTGGTCTTGTCAAGTGTGGTTCAAAGCCTCATTACCTTGCTTCAAGCACTCGGGCTATTTGCATGCTTTGTTTGGTCTTGTTTAGCTTGGTTTGGCACCATGTTTTGCATGATTTCAGGCTTTCATGTATGTTCTTTTCTTGCTTTTCTATGTTTTGCTCTTATGTTTTAGATTGCTTATGTATGCTTAATAGTATGTGCCTTAATGTGTTGGTGCTTATTATGCTTAGTGGTGCTAACTGTACATGTGTGCATGTGTGTTTGGCCCTCTTGACTTAGCATTTTGGCCACTGATTTTAGGACTATTTGAGTTGCCTAATTCATGTATAAGACCATCCTTCCATTGATTCGCATGCTTGTCTTGTATGCTTACTTGCATGATTGCATTGTATTGCCATATTGCATACTAGTTGACATGTTTAGGACTTCATTGCATCGACATGCATGCTAAGCCTCTTGACCAAGTCATGATAGAGGTTTGAGCACCCTTGTTTGCTTGTTTGCATTGCATGCATTTGAAATCAAAGTTGCATTCTTGGTTCTTAGGGCCATCATGCATGGAAATGCGCGATTGGTGGTCCGGGAATCGAGGCACATGCCCCTTTGAGTCAATAACATGATAAGGGGTGTGTATAGTGCATAAATACCTTGAATCACATTGCCATGCATGTTGTTGTCCTCTGCTGCTGTGGGTTGCAGGTTCTGCAGGTGTTTAGTGCCGGCCGGCACTATTTAGTGCCGACCGGCAGTCAATTGCCAGCCGATAACTTCATCTAGTGCCGGTGGCCTCCTTCTTCAGCCGGTGATGCTCTGCCCCAGCCGGTGGTACTCCCCAGTGCCCTGAGAGGCATTTCTGGGACTTTGGCAATTTTCTGAGGAGGATAGCAGGGGAAACAGAGGCAATCCGTGCATGGCAGTGCGATTCCGAGCCAATTCCGAGCGCGCGCTGCATTTGAGCCCTCTTCCCGAGGCGTTTACTGCTTTAATTAACTTAGTTAATTTGTTAATTAATTTAGTTAATTTGTAATAATTAATTAGCTTGCGTAGTTAATTAATTTGTATTATTCTTTTGGTCCCTCCGAGCGAGGGCAAATTTGTAATAAGTGTGTGTGTGGGTGCATGTCTTCCAACCCCCATTTCTTTCTACCCTTTTATTTACCTGCTTATGATGGTAGATTAGGGCACATCTAAATTAGCATACCTTATGCAATGCATGCGTGCATTCATGCATTTGTTTACATGCACCGGGCTCGGTACATCATACAAACTGCATTGCAATTTTCAAATTGAATACGTGCTATTCGCACATTTCATATGCCATGTTTAGGGTTAGCCGAGCCTACTCTAGATTGCATCTATGCCTGTGTTGCATTAGCCACTTAACATGAACTAGGTCATGCATGTTTTGCTAACTAGTTTCTTGTTTTGGCACGGAGTACGATGTAAGTTTTTACGCTTTAGCATAGCACATGCGTGTGAATGTTAACATGACAGTATGATTGCCATGCGGCTAAGTGCTTATGTGATAAACTGCTTGAATGCCTGTGGGTGGAGGTTGGATTACTTGAGTTGGGAATACTCATTGAAATCCGTGTTTTAGCCTACTCGCGAGTAGCAATTTCAAACTGTTTTCCAAACAAGACGGATATGCAATGCTTATTTCCAAATTAGGCGATCTAGTCTATACTTGTTTGCTGTGCGCATAACATAGTAATTCTAGGCTAATAACTGGAATAAGAACATGTAATGTTTTCAAAATCGGATATCACGGTTAGTAGAGGCCGGTCTTCGGACCGGGCGAAAGGGGGTGCTCATAGCTGACCTTCCCCGATCGTACCCAAGCTCCCGAGCCAAGTCACTTTGGTGATGACGGACACGTGGCCTTCGGCACCGAGTCAGGGTTTCCTAAATTTCCCCATTAAAAATATTTAGGTGGCGACTCTGTAATCTGGCAAAGCAGTCCATGTTTGGCACTACTTTTCAAAAAATCTGTTTTTCTCAAAACGATTTGCCAGAGTTGGACTCTTTGGTTCAGATTTAGAACCGAACACAAAAGAGAGTCCGAGCTGTAGCGAGGTCCCACGCGGGCGCTGTACAGTTTCTGGCGACTCTTTGGGGATTTAGAGAGCTTGACTCGAACTCGTGATATCCTGTTTTGACTACACTTATGTGTTTCTTTGCATTGCATGTGCATTGGTGCGCCTAGGACACCGTGTTGGCCATCTGCTATTCCTGAGCGGTTTGCCGGAGGCTTGTCTTGTCAAACATGACCATAAGGCTGACCGGTTGCGGGCTCTGCCAGTATGGGAACACAAACCCCGGTTTTACCGGGGCACCCTTTTTGACCATTCGACCTAGTGCATATTCGGATCCATAGTGACCATTCCAAACTAGGACAGTTGTTTGCTTACCCGATATAGGTTGTTTGAAACCGCTGCGTGCGTAGTGAAACCCTAGCTCTTGACAAAATAGGACAGGGAAACCCTACCCCAACATAGGGGTGTTTTGGCTCTCTTTACTTGCTATGTGCTTTTAGAGTGTATCTCTACAGGGAATGCATATACCAGTTTGCGGGCCTGGATATCCGGCCTGCGGGCACCAGTATTAGTATTTTGAGAATCAGTTATATCTGCGGGTATCAGATTCAGATTTGGGGCAGTGATTTCGGGAACAGTGATCAGTAATAGAATACAGTCGTTCAGCTTTGCTCGTATCTTCCAGTGAAGTTGAGCTGAGATGCTGTCTGTTTTCTCTTTTGCTAGGTAGTCCTGGAATCATAGCTTCAGAAGCTCCACTATCCCCGGGTACATTGGATTTGTGCTGATAGACTTTGTCAGGTCAGAGACTCAGTTCAAGAGTAATCAGGCTAGAGAAGGCTAGTCAGACATAGACCACCAGTACAACAGCTACCAGATCAGTGATCTTTGAGCAGTCGGGTTGAGATTTCCGAGCCTACTGCAGAAACAGATATACCAGTTGCTCAGTAGACCAGGGCAATATGTCGAGTCTGGAAGAATGTGCGCCAACTCCAGGATAGTATGAAAGCCATGCAGCAAGATGCTGTCCGTCAATCTGAATTCACCAAGCAACAGGCTGTGGTCATAGCCCAACAGGCAGAAGACAATTGCCAGGTTAGAGCAGCAAGCCGGGGCATCTGCCTCACATCAGGTTCCTCCCCCACCAAGGGTTCCGATACCCAGGACGCCAAATGTCCAAAATGTCCAAGAGGATACAGGCCTTCCAACGGGGCCAGCTCCGCCCCCGATTCTACCCCAACTATCCATCCAAGCGCCCACGCATCTAACTACTGTCCCCGAGTTCTCTGACGGTCCCGAGTGGAGCCACAGAGCACTGAAGTTGAGCAAGCTTGAAAAGCTGTTCAAGAAATCCCAGGAGTCAAGACCATCCCGACATACACCTGACAGATGGATACACGGACACGCACGGTGGACTTGCCAGACAGGTTCAAGATGCCTCACATCGACCATTTTGACGGGTCAGGAGATCCCATGGTCCACCTGAGTTTGTTTTCAGATGTTCTGCGCCCGATGGGCTTGACAAGATTACAGAAGCTCTCCCTCTTTAGCAGGACCCTGTCGGGTATCGCAGCCATCTGGTACGCCAAATTAGAGGACTCAGTGAAACGAAGCTGGGAGGAGATGTCCGAGGCCTTCGTCGCACAATATTCATACAATACCCAGATCGAGATCACAACCCGTGATCTTGAGACAACCAGGCAAGAGCCGAAAGAGGGCTTCTCTGACTTTGTAACCCGTTGGAGAGGCCAAAGCTTCTTCGATGACCACCAGGCCGTTCGACAAGGACCAGATACGGATGATTGTGCGCAATCTCCAACCCAGGCTGATGCAGAAGATGATTGTCCTCCCCCTACCCACCTTTGCAGACCTCCATGAGATTGGGGTACAAATCGAGGACGCTATAAAGCAGGGCCTCATTGACCAGGAAAAGGAGCAGCCCAGGAGGGCGTTTACCCGCAGTTCGAATGCGACCACCAGTGGTGATGCAGCTGCAAGATCTTCTGAAGTGGGCATGGTCACCAACACCACATCACAAAAAGCTACCCCATTCACCGGTGCGTCCGGAAGTAGCTCACAGAAAACCAAATATCCACCTCGAGTCAAGAGGGTTTTCACCCCACTTCATATGCCTTTGTCAAAGGCTCTAGAGGTCTTAATCCGGAAAGGACATCTGAAACCATTGGAACAACGGCCTTTACCTGATCCTCTCCCTTCAAAGCATGACCGGACTAAGTACTGTGCCTACCACCAACAAACCGTCCGGTCATGAGACCGATAGCTGCTTTCGTCTGCGCCATGATGTACAAGATTTGTTTGACAACAACGTCATCGCCGCACCAGCTCAGTAAAGTCTATCGTCACTGGATCAGCAACTTGGGGGATAGTACAAGTATGTGATCGGGGGACAAACCACCTGCGGGCAATGCTCAGTTTACTTCAGATGTGGCGTATGGCACGCACTGTTTTGAGAATTTGCGAATGCTGGTTTTTGTATGCTCTGGCTTGGGTACTGAGTCAGTTCTGTCGTTTTTGCTTTGAGCCTGTCTCTTTGTCTTGAGTCAGTCTTTTTGATTAAGGGTCTGTCTTGTTGTATCGAGTCAGTCCTGTTTTGTCAGAGTCGGGTGATTTCGGGGGAGTTACCTCGGACATCACTTGCTTGTTTTGCGTCTGTCTTTTCATTTTGTTTTGAGTCTGTTTCTCTGCAGGGAGTCAGTTATGCCAACAGATTTTTGAATGGAACAGCAGTGATTTTCACACTCTTGTGTTTGCTTCTGCCGTGTGCCAGTTGTGCCAGAAATTCTAAATGAGATGGAAGTATTTGACTAAGAACTCTGTCTTTTCTGTGCCTTGAAGTCATTGCATTGGCCTAAATTTTTTCAAAACTTTTTCGAACACTGTGGTGAAAACGAAGAGGAAGGAATTCCTTGAGATTTGCAAAAATTTGATCAATTGAGAGAAAGAGAGGCGTGCTAAGCCTTTTAATGAATGAAATCATGCTTGTTAGCGTGAGTACTGAGAAGGATCCTAGCTTTGATCCAGATTGGTCCTACACTGTCTTCAGCGCGAGCGATTTGTCGCTTTCTTAAAAACTTTCAAAAAATGTTTTGCGCGGTCCTACGAAGACATGTGTGGAATCGCTCTTGAGATTGTGCAGCTTAGGATCGCTCTCGGCCTCGAGACTCAACCCCTTTGGTTTCAAATCTTGAACTTGGATTCAGAACGTTCAAAGGACAATCATGATGTGAGGCCTGTATGGCCAGATTTGAAACAGACCTCGAACAAGAGGCCAGGAAGTCAGATCAAGAAGATCAGAAGAAGCTTGCAAAGCAGAACAGAAGTACCCCCGAACTAGGGGCAAAATGTCAGACGTTCTCGAAGAGCCGAAGATGATCTCTTGCAAATCAACAGCCACTCTCCTGCATACGGATGGCTTTCAACCCTACAACCATTTGGCATGGATTGGTTACACTTTTACCCTTTGAGAGGCTCGCTGGGTCGAAAACCCGGAAGGGCGACCCAGGCAAAAGTTAGAGCAAGCAAAAAGATACATACAAAAGAAAAAATACAAAAAAAGAAGAGAAAAAAATGAAAAAGAAAGAAAAGAAAGAAGAACAAAGCTCGCAATGTCGAAAACCTGCAATAGGCGCCTTGGCAAAAGTTAGAGCCTAAAAAGGAGAGGTTAAATACCCGAGTGTACCTTAACCCCGAACTACGTAAGGCTTGATTCCCATCTTTGGGATACGTTGGCAACTTCATTCTGAAGTCCAGCCCTAAAACACTTCAAATTCAATTGTGTCCATGAAATGGTTTTGATCATCTTTGCCTTCTCTGTATCGAGAGTTCGGTTGTGATCGTCACTCTGAAGGATTGATTTCAATACGCTGCGGTGCCATTTAGACAAGGGGCAACTATCCGTTGCCATTAATGCACTGTGTCATTCAAACAAGGGGCAACTTTCCGTTGCCATGCAGTGTCCTTCAGACAAGGGGCAATTTTCCATTGCTTATGGATCCGAGGTTGCACATCTCAAGAGTAGGTTCGGTGCTTGTTGAGCATTGGCCGTTTGCAAAAACACCTTTTGAGAATTTTTACTGAGGTTGACTAATTTTCTCGAAAATGTTCCATCTTTTCCAAAAACTGGACCATTTCTTGGACCCAAAAAAGGAAAATTTTCAGTGTTCATAGCCTGACTTGCATGATTTCAAATAAAAATCGAACAAGCATGTTAATCTAACTCTCATGTTGGTCAAAATTGTTTTAGTAGAAAGCAAAATAAAAAATGGTCGAAATGATGAACTAGGGACACAGTTGAGTCAGGCTTTCTGTCTTTCCCCCATTTTCAACATACTTTGCCAGAAAAGGCACTCTACCTGCCAGAAGAGCACAACTGAAGTTAGCAAAAGGGCTGAAAGCTCTCTCGTCCTCCAAGCAGCGAGGTATCAAGCCATGCGCGAAGCATAAATTGGAATGGGCGAGATGTTCCACTTCCTCATCTGGACAGATCTAACCACGTCCAAACTCCCAGCAGGGCATCATCAACCGATGTTAGCTGCAGATTTGCTACACACCCAGTTGTGGCACAATCCCTCTGGGGAAAGTTCACTGTTGTAAGCGGAAGAAGAGAATCTAGCAGAATGCTAGGGGCAAGAGCCCGCAACTTCTTGTCTATCTACCAACCACTCTGGGAGGGATAAAAAATGAGAGATTAAGAATAGAGAGATGTGCGTTGAGAGAAAAAGTGAGAAAAGGGCTTTTTCAGAAAAATAGAGCTTGAGGGCCGAGTGATGTGAGGATCACAAATGAGAAAGGGTGGGAAATAATACCCGGTGAAACAGGCTCCCTGTGCACATTTGAGTCTTGTGTTTTGTTTTCTGCCTCGATTCTTGTTTTGAGTCGTTTCGAGTGTCAATAGATGTGTTTAGGTTGTTTACCTTTGTTTTCTTTTGTTGAGTCTTTTTCGCTGTGTTCAGTCGTAGGCTCAATTCCCGGTTAAGAGCTCATTTCTTAATTTCAAAACAAAAAAAATCAAATCATCTTGTGCTCAGAGTGCTGTGCCATTCTCCACATTTGTGCAAAACAGAATTTGTTCTTTCATAAAACTGCAGGGCCCACCCCCGATAAGTGTGAACAGTAAAACCAGGACCTATCTGAAGCTATGTGGTTCCGGACTGCAAAATAAAAGCAAAAGAGGAAAACGTCGGGTATCTGAATTTGTTTCAACTTCAGTAAGTTCCGAGACTACATCCCGTGTGTACCTCTTCAGGCCTTGCCAGTGCTCCGAAGTATGAGTGTACCTCTACCTCAAGCTCAAGATCAAGTCTGCTTCAAGCCAGAATAGTGTATCTAACACACCTCATTCCCATAGTGTATCAATCACACTTCATTCACTTAGTGTATCAATCACACTTCATTCATTCAGCGTATCTAGCACACTTTATTTGCTTTAGTGTATCAATCACACTCCATTCACTTCGTGTATCTATCACACATAGTCATTTGCTCCACTTAGTGTATCTAACACACTCCATTTGCCTTGTGTATCAATCACACTTCTTTCATTTTGTGTATCTATCACGCACATTCCTATTTTGTGTATCTATCACACACATTCTCGTTTTGTGTATCCATCACGCACATATTCACTTTTGTGTATTTATTACACTCTCACTCAGTGTATCAATCACACTTCACTCACTTTGTGTATCTATCACACCATTCTTCTCTTCATATCACATGTTTGCTTTGTGTATCAATCACACTCTATTTGCTTCATGTATCTGTCACATGTTTATTTAGTGTATCAATCACACGTTCTCCATTTTGTGTGTATCAATCACACACATTCTCATTTTATGTATCTATCACACCCATTCTCACTTTATGTATCAATCACACACTTTATTGCATTCAGCGTATCAATCACACACTTTTTGCAAGTGTATCAATCACACACTTCATTGCATTCAGTGTATCAATCACACGTTTCATTTCATTTAGTGTATCAACCACACACTTCATTACATTCCGTGTATCAATCACACTCTCTTCACTTAGTGTATCTATCACACACATGTTCACTTCAATTACTTTAGTGTATCCATCACACTTCATTACCTTTTGTGTATCTATCACGCACATACCCACTTTATTCCCTTAGTGTATCAATCACACTTCATATATCCAGTATATCCATCATACTCCTGTTCACTAAGTGCATCTATCACACTTTATGTTCACATTTAGTATATCAATCATACTTGTTCACTAAGTGCATCTATCACACTTGTGTTCACCTTTAGTATATCAATCATACTTGTTCACTAAGTGCATCTATCACACTTTGTGTTCACCTTTAGTAATCAATCATACTTGTTCACTAAGTGCATCTATCACACTTTGTGTTCACCTTTAGTATATCAATCATACTCCTGTTCACTAAGTGCATCTATCACACTTCGTGTTCACCTTTAGTATATCAATCATACTTGTTCACTAAGTGCATCTATCACACTTCGTGTTCACCTTTAGTATATCAATCATACTTGTTCACTAAGTGCATCTATCACACTTCGTTTCACATTCATATATCCATCATACTTGTTCACTAAGTGCATCTATCACACTTCGTGTTCACATTCAGTATATCCATCATACTTGTTCACTAAGTGCATCTATCACACTTCGTGTTCCTTTAGTATATCCATCATACTTGTTCACTAAGTGCATCTATCACACTTCATGTTCACATTCAGTATATCAATCATACTTTGTTCACTAAGTGCATCGATCACACTTCGTGTTCACCTATTGTGTATCCATCACATTTGTTCACTTAGTGCATCTATCACACTTTGTGTTTGCCTTTTGTGTATCCATCACGCTTTGCTCACTTCATTCATCTTGTGTATCCATCACACTTTGCTTCATACAGTGTATCCATCACACACTTTTACTTTGTGTATCAATCACACGCTCGCTTTGTGTACTAATCACACACTTTCGCTTTGTGTATCAATCACCCGCTCGCTTTGTGTATCAATCAGACACTTTCTCTTTGTGCATCTATCACACTATGCTCATCTTGTGTATCCATCACACTGCGCTCACCTTGTGTATCCATCACACTTTGCTTCATACAGTGCATCCATCACACTGCACTCACCTTGTGTATCCATCACACTTTGCTTCATATAGTGTATCCATCACACTCGCTTCACTTTGTGTATCTACCACACACGTTCACTTTTTGTATCTATCACATGCTCCCTTTGTGTATCCATCACACACATTCGTTTAGTATATCTATTACGTATTCGCTTAGTGTATCAATCACACTTTATTCATATAGTGTATCCATCACACTCTCTTCACTTTGGTGTATCCATCACACATGTTTGTCCACTTAGTGTATCCATCACACTTCGTTCACTTTTGTGTATCTAACGCACATGTTCGTGAGAATTGCATAATTCTCTTACATCCTTTCTGCATGTGATGTAGTTTGGTTCATGTTTACTTGCTTGCATAGCATTCGCTTAAAATGTTGCATTTATAATTGCTTCATTACAGCATCCTTTGCATGATCATAAGTTATGCACTTGCATTGTCATCACTTTGCATCCTGCCCCGAACTACGCTGGTTTGATTCCTTGCAAAGGGATACGTAGGCAGCCTCCGGGCACAACCATTTATCTATCTATATTTTGTTTGTTTGTCCAAGTCTTCGGCCTTATCAAAAATGGGTCGTCTCGGGCTTTGACATTCACTCCCATCATTGTTATGACTTCCGAGTTCTGTCAAAGAGGGGCAACTGTAGACACCCCATTTTTGACCGCCCTCAAGACTTGGGCATTACTGATGGTTTGCTCGTGTTGAGAGATGTGCAGGGCACAGGTTCAGTTTCTTCGACAAGGAGAGAGGCAAACCCTTCAAAACACTTTGTTTAGGGGTTTGAAGTGGAAGAAAAGAGGAGAGGAGGGGAGAAAATAGGTTGGAGAAGAAGTTTGCCATGAATCCGGGTAGAAGAAAGTCGAGCGGCTCTCGCTGAATCAGGCTTATTCAATTGCATACTTGGAATTTAGCTATGAGGCCACTACCATTGGAAAGAAGACTTCCGGGGCTTCATTTTTGGTTCAAGAATCTCCTAGAGCATAACTTTTTGTATAGGAGGAATTTTGATGCAAGGTTTGCGCCATTGGAAAGCTAACTTCCAGGGCTTCAATCTGGCCATTCACCGGCACTTTTTGACATTACCGGCTACCCACCGGCACTCTATTTAGCCGACCGGCCAGAATAAAGTGCAGGTCGGCAATATATGTGCCGACCGGCCATTTATTGTGCCGATGACCTCTTTTCATGGCCGACCTGACCCTTTTGACCCTCCCAGGCATGGTACATCCTAGCTGTGCCAGCTGGGATGCACAGAACCAGATCCACGTGCATCCATATGCCTATTTTGCACCCTTTTGCACCTTTGAACCCCTTAAAGCTTCTAGAAGCTTGGACCCTTTGGCCAAGCTTCTTGGAGAAGCTTGGCCAGCTGTATTAGCTTCTCCTAGAAGCCTTGCACCCCCCCTTTTGCCCCTTTGACCCTTTCCATTTGCTTAGCCATTAAGTTAAGAGCTTATACTTGGCCTATATAAGCTTCTTCTCTTCTCCTTTGTCTAGGGTTGGAGATTCTTAAGAAAAAAACCAGAGGATATACATATATTCTGATATAGATACATATATCCCACCTCCTTCTCTATATCTATCCTATCCAAGCTTCCAACACCTTGGTTCTTGTATCATTTGCTCTACAACACCTGGCACAACACCTCCATCTTCCATTCCAGCATTTGGGAGGTCATTTGCAGAGGTTAGGAGCTCAGAAACTTGGACCAAGGGTGCTGGTTTGTTGGTCTACAAGGGTAAGCACACTTTTCCCCAAAACTAGCATTTTCTTGGTTCATATCTAAGCCATAGTTGCATGTATTTTTGAGCTTCGATGTAAACTACAAAGAGGCTTTTTTTGAGCCCTTCTTCAACATTGAAGAAGGGCTCAACCTTGTTTGGACCCCCATGTATGACTTGCTTCAATACCCTCTTGGGTCCTTATTTTGTTGCATGTTTCTTTAGCCTACCATGCTTCCATTTTTGGGCCTTCGACAGGCCTGAAAAGTGGCTTATTTTTCCCCCCTCTACATGTCTCATGAAGGGTATTTGGCTGTTTGATGATAGCATCTAGCACCTATCTCTTTACCCCCCTTGTATGCCATGATTCTTGCATAGTATATTTGGCTGGCGTATAATCTGTTTTTGAGCATGTAATAAACTGTAAGTAGGCTTATTTTGAGCCCTTCTTCAACATTGAAGAAGGGCTCAACCCTGTTTGGGACCCCTATCTTGCACTTGTTTCATAATCTCTTCTATTTACCGTAATTTTGCATGCTTTGTTAGCCTATCTTGCTTCTATTTTGTGGCTGGTCATAAAATGGAAATGTGCTTGTTTTGCCATGTATAAGGTCTGTCCTAGGTTGTTTGGGTCAATCTTGGCATGCTTTGTATAGCCCCTTTGCATTGTAGCTTGTATGCTTCAAGTAGGTGCATGTGTAGGATGCATTGCCTCCATGATTTCAAGGGTTTGGAACCCTCTTGCATGCTATTTCAGACCCTAATCCATGCTCACATGTTCATTTTTGTCATCTCTTTCATGCTTTAAGGGTGTGTCCTTTTATGCATTCAAGGGTGCCTTGTGCATGCTTGTGTGTTTAGAGCTTTTAGGATGCCGTGAGTGTGAGTTTGGGTGTATTTTCACATGCTGAAAACCTGTTTTTGGTTGCTCGAGTCTTGCCATGATTGGTATTGTCAAGTGTGGTTCAAAGCCTCATTACCTTGCTTCAAGCACTCGGGCTATTTGCATGCTTTGTTTGGTCTGTTTAGCTTGGTTTGGCACCATGTTTTGCATGATTTCAGAGCTTTTCATGTATGCTAATAGTCCATGTTTTGTGCCTCTTAGATGTGTTTAAGAGTTGCTTAATTATGCTTAAGTGTTGGTGCCCTAACTTATACATGTGTGCATGTGTGTTTGGCCCTCTTGACTTAGCATTTTGGCCACTGATTTTAGGACTATTTGAGTTGCCTAATTCATGTATAAGACCATCCTTCCATTGATTCGCATGCTTGTCTTGTATGCTTACTTGCATGATTGCATTGTATTGCCATATTGCATACTAGTTGACATGTTTAGGACTTCATTGCATCGACATGCATGCTAAGCCTCTTGACCAAGTCATGATAGAGGTTTGAGCACCCTTGTTTGCTTGTTTGCATTGCATGCATTTGAAATCAAAGTTGCATTCTTGGTTCTTAGGGCCATCATGCATGGAAATGCGCGATTGGTGGTCCGGGAATCGAGGCACATGCCCCTTTGAGTCAATAACATGATAAGGGGTGTGTATAGTGCATAAATACCTTGAATCACATTGCCATGCATGTTGTTGTCCTCTGCTGCTGTGGGTTGCAGGTTCTGCAGGTGTTTAGTGCCGGCCGGCACTATTTAGTGCCGACCGGCAGTCAATTGCCAGCCGATAACTTCATCTAGTGCCGGTGGCCTCCTTCTTCAGCCGATGGTGCTCTACCCCAGCCGGTGATACTCCCCAGTGCCCTGAGAGGCACTCCTGGGACTTTGGCAATTTTCAGAGGAGGATAGCAGGGGAAACAGAGGCAATCCGTGCATGGCAGTGCGATTCCGAGCCAATTCCGAGCGCGCGCTGCATTTGAGCCCTCTTCCCGAGGCGTTTACTGCTTTAATTAACTTAGTTAATTTGTTAATTAATTTAGTTAATTTGTAATAATTAATTAGCTTGCGTAGTTAATTAATTTGTATTATTCTTTTGGTCCCTCCGAGCGAGGGCAAATTTGTAATAAGTGTGTGTGAGTGGGTGCATGTCTTCCAACCCCCATTTCTTTCTACCCTTTTATTTACCTGCTTATGATGGTAGATTAGGGCACATCTAAATTAGCATACCTTATGCAATGCATGCGTGCATTCATGCATTTGTTTACATGCACCGGGCTCGGTACATCATACAAACCGCATTGCAATTTTCAAATTGAATACGTGCTATTCGCACATCTCATATGCCATGTTTAGGGTTAGCCGAGCCTACTCTAGATTGCATCTATACCTGTGTTGCATTAGCCACTTAACATGAACTAGGTCATGCATGTTTGCTAACTAGTTCCTTGTATTTTGGCACGGAGTACGATGTAAGTTTTTACGCTTTAGCATAGCACATGAGTGTGAATGCTAACATGACAGTATGATTGCCATGCGGCTAAGTGCTTATGTGATAAACTGCTTGAATGCCTGTGGGTGGAGGTTGGATTACTTGAGTTGGGAATACTCATTGAAATCCGTGTTTTAGCCTACTCGCGAGTAGCAATTTCAAACTGTTTTCCAAACAAGACGGATATGCAATGCTTATTTCCAAATTAGGCGATCTAGTCTATACTTGTTTGCTGTGCGCATAACATAGTAATTCTAGGCTAATAACTGGAATAAGAACATGTAATGTTTTCAAAATCGGATATCACGGTTAGTAGAGGCCGGTCTTCGGACCGGGCGAAAGGGGGTGCTCATAGCTGACCTTCCCCGATCGTACCCAAGCTCCCGAGCCAAGTCACTTTGGTGATGACGGACACGTGGCCTTCGGCACCGAGTCAGGGTTTCCTAAATTCCCCCATTAAAAAATATTTAGGTGGCGACTCTGTAATCTGGCAAAGCAGTCCATGTTTGGCACTACTTTTCAAAAAATCTATTTTTCTCAAAACGATTTGCCAGAGTTGGACTCTTTGGTTCAGATTTAGAACCGTAACACAAAAGGAGAGTCCGAGCTGTAGCGAGGTCCCACGCGGGCGCTGTTACAGTAACCCGCTGCTACCAACTGATATATTCGAGCCTCGCTCAAGCGAAGGAATGGTCGCTCGATCGACCAGACACAAAGAAACCTCGCTCGAGCGCAGAAAGCATCGCTCGAGACAACAATTCGAAGCTTCAGGTCTGCAACCCAGAAACACGCTCGAGCGAAAGGATGCTCACTCGAGCGAAGAAACTCAAAACATAGCCCTCGCTCGCTCGAGCGAAGGAAAGCTCGCTCGAGCCAAGAAATGCAACCTTCAGGTCCAAAACCAGACGCAGACGCAAGCTCGAGCGCAAGACTTCTCGCTCGAGCCACCAGACACAACACTCAACTCTCGCTCGAGCGAAGGAACCCTGGCTCGAGCGAAGGAACTAAAACACAGAGCTCGCTCGAGCGACAAAAGCCTCGCTCGAGCGAAGACACCAAAATCTGGGCAGCAACCATTTGTTTCAAAACACACCCAATCTGTTACAAACCTGCCCAATACACCCCAAAACTCAAATACAAGGAATTAAAGGATGAAAATACAACATATACAACAACTGACATCAACGGAACCGAGTCCGAAATACAATAACCAATAGAGGGAAAACCGGGATCGCTATAACCTCCCCCCTTAAAGAATTTCGTCCCCGAAATTAGATATAAGTTTCAAAATTGTAAATTTTCAATTATCAACAAATTACAATTCAAACAACATCCTGACCCATTACCAGTCATTACATCTCTATTCAAGAGGTAAATTACAACATATGTTACAACATGCATTATCGACATGCGTTTCTTTGAAATTCAACAATTTCCAATACCATATTCCACCATTCCATAACATATTCAATGTTAATGATATATTTGCATTTCTACAATACATTTAACATATACAATGTCAAATTAAACTTCCATTTTCAAGGCATACTCAACCATTACAATATTTCCATAAACCAAACATATACAATGTTCTTAGAGTTTATCAACCAAAACAACGTTTTCCAATACATGATTAAACATTAACGAACAAGTCCGGATATTTCTCACGGACATCTAACTCACGTTCTCAAGTGGCTTCCTCAACCCCGTGATGTTTCCACAAAACCTTTACCAAAGGTATCGTCTTGCCTTGCAAGACTTGATCCCGCCTATCCAAGACCCTTACCGGTCTCTCCTCATACGAGATATCCTTATCAACCTCTAAGTCGGTCCAATCCAATACATGAGACGGATCCGACTCGTACTTCCGAAGCATACCAACATGAAACACGTCATGCACTCCGAACAACTGCGGTGGCAAAGCTAAATGGTAGGCAACCTCGCCAATCCTCTCAAGGATCTCAAAAGGGCCAATAAACTGAGGGGACAACTTCCCACTCTTACCAAACCTCATCAAACCCTGCCTAGGTGATATTTTCAGAAAAACATGATCACCCGCCTCAAATGCCAAAGGCCTCCTCCTACGGTCGGCATAACTCTTTTGACGACTCTGGGCTGTAACAAGTCTCTTACGGATAAGCTCAATTTTCTCTGTCGTCTCCCGAACCAACTCCGGGCCTAACAAAGATGCATCACCCACCTCGGCCCAACACACTGGAGACCTACACGGTCGGCCATACAAGGCCTCAAACGGTGCCATGCCAATACTCGATTGGAAACTATTGTTGTAGGCAAACTCCACTAAGGGCAAATGCCTCTCCCACGACCCACTAAAGTCAAGGACACAGCCTCGAAGCATATCCTCAAGGATCTGAATAGTACGCTCGGACTGCCCGTCAATCTGAGAATGATAGCCGTGCTAAAGGTCAATTTAGTGCCCAAGGCACTCTACAAACTCTGCCACAACCTAGCAGTAAAACGCGGATCTCTATCTGAGACGTTCGACACTGGGACCCCGTGCAACCTCACTATGTCCCGAATATACAAGTCGGCAAGATGATCTACCGAATCTCTCACGCGCATAAGAATGAAGTGGGCCGACTTAGTCAACCGGTTAACTACCACCCAAATGGCATCACTACCCTGCTGACTCCTTGGAAGACCTACAACGAAGTCCATAGTGACATGCTCTCACTTCCACTCGGCAATAGGCAAGGGTTGCAACAAACCCGCTGGCCTCTGACAAGTAAGGCACTTAGACACAAAAACTACCACATCTTTCTTCATACCCCACCACCAAAACTGGCGACCCAAATCATGATACATCTTGCCTCCCGGATGCACTGCAAGGTGTGAATGGTGAAACTCTCGAAGTACTTCCTCTCGGCAAGACTCCGGCATAAACAAGCGGTCTCGGTATCTCACACTCACGTTAGGATACACAGTCAAACCCCTCTCAACCTTCCCACTGGAGATCTTCTCCCGGAGGGATTCTACCTCAAGGTCACTCCTCTGTACCTCTAACACCCGATTCACAAGTGTAGGCTGCGTAACTATAGAAAACAAGGCCACAGACTCAACGGATTCACCCAGATGCAAATCAAACTCGCCCGGTGCACCCAACATTTCCCACTCCCGGATGGCTATACAAGCTACATCACTAATGGATTTCCTACTAAGGGCATCGGCCACAACATTGGCCTTCCTCGGATGGTAATGCAACTCGAAGTCGTAATCCTCAGTAAACTCTATCCACCTCCTCTGCCTCAAGTTAAAGCCTTTCTGTGTAAACAGATATTTCAGACTCTTATGATCCGAGAACACCTCGAACCTCTCACCATACAGGTAGTGCCTCCAAATCTTCAAGGCAAAAATCACAGCTGCTAACTCTAGGTCATGTGTAGGGTAATTCCTCTCATGCATTTTCAACTGTCGCGAGCCATAGGCTACCACTTTCCCCTCTTGCATCAGCACACAACCCAAACCCTCTCGTGAAGCATCACAATAAACTGCATAACCCAAGCCTCTCTCCGGAATAATCAAAACTGGGGCGGTGGTGAGTCTAACCTTAAGTTCTTGGAATGACTTTTCACAAGTCTCACTCCATACAAATTTGATCCCTTTCCGCGTCAATCTAGTCAATGGTGAAGCTAGCCTGGAGAAATCTTTCACAAACCGACAGTAATACCCAGCCAATCCCAGAAAACTGCGGATCTCAAAAACACTCTTAGGTTGTGCCCAATCCTGCACTGCCTCTATCTTGGATGTATCAACAGACACCCCTTCCCCGGAGACTACATGGCCTAAGAACTTAACCTCTCTTAGCCAGAACTCACACTTCCCAAACTTAGCATACAGCTTATGGGCTCTAAGCAACTCAAGCACCACTCTCAAGTGTTCCTCGTGCTCCTCCTCCAACAGTGAATAAATCAGAATGTCGTCCACAAAAATGACTACAAAACGATCTAAGAATTCCTGGAATATCCAGTTCATCAAGTCCATAAACACTGCCGGTGCGTTGGTGAGCCCAAAATGCATCACCAGAAACTTATAATGGCCATACCGCGTACGGAATGCCGTCTTCGGGATATCCTCCTCCCTGACCCTCAACTGATGGTAACCCGATCTCAAGTCTATCTTAGAGAAACAACAGGACCCTTTCAACTGGTCAAACAAATCATCAATACGAGGCATAGGGTACTTGTTCTTAACCGTAGCTCGATTCAATTTTCGGTAATCAATACAAAGTCTCAAGGCACCATCTTTCTTTTTAGCAAAGAGGGCCGGTGCTCCCCTCAGCGAAGTACTAGGGCGAATGAAGCCCTTATCTAGCAACTCCTGGAGCTGAATCTTCAACTCACTCAACTCGGCTGGGGCAAAACGATACGGTGCCATGGAAATCGGCGTCGTGCCGGGCACTAAATCAATAGAAAACTCCACCTCTCGATGGGGTGGCAAACTAACAAGATCCTCGGGAAAGATGTCTGAGTACTCACAAACCACTCTGGGTAACTCAATCTGGATCTCATCACACTCACTACTCATAAAGCTAGCGAGAAGAGCACTAAGCCCACTCCGCCCTCGCGGATCATACACTGGTGGCAACACTCTACCAACCCGATCCCCCAAGAAATGAAAACAGTCCCCGCTCAAGGTACATACAGTCACCCTCTGGCGGTAGCAATCTATAACAGCCCGATATGATAATAACCAGTCCATACCCAAAATCACATCGAAACCCGACATAGCCATAACTACAAAAGAAAATGGAAGCCGGCGGTCGGCGACCTCAATATCACAACCTCTACACCCTTGTTTCAAAATCAATTCACCCCCAACAGGTGATACAACACAAATAGGAGAAGCTAACTATGCCAACTCCAACCCCAAAACAGATGCAAATGCAGCAGATATAAAGGAATGGGATGCACCCATATCAATCAACACACTAGCAACCGAGTTGCAAAACAAAAGGGTACCTCTCACAACAGATGGAGCCGGTACAAGATCCTGCGCGGTAACAACATACACACACCCTGAAGGTCTCTGATCTACCTGCTCACCTCTAGGAACAAAAGACTGTTGTACAGACTGAGACGATAAGGCTCCCTGATTGGCCCTCGAGGCCTGAACAGACTGAGCTGGCTGATAACTCTGCCTCGACCCAGAATCACCAGATGTGCCACTCAACTGCGGGCAGAACCTCTTCAGGTGCCCCGCCTGACCACACTAGTAACAAGAGAGCGGTTGACCTCTGCCCTGACTCTGGCTCTGAGGACAAGCCGAAGATGAAGCTGCTCTCTGCCCTCCTCCCCTTTGCGGGCAAGCTGGAGACTTGTGGCCCAGCTGACCACACTTATAACAGGTAAAGTCTCCCTGACTGCCTCTCCCAGAACCTGAACTCGGCACTGGAAAGGTAGATCTCGCAAAAACACCCTGGAACTGCTGAGGGTTAGAACCCCTCTGCCTCTTACCATCCCCCTGGCCATCATGACTCCTCTTGGAGCCCCTCATCCTCTCCTCCTCCTCATGCATCATAATCTCAAGATGTGCCACAGCATCCATAAGGCGCCCATACTCCCGAGTCATGGACCCTGCAACCCTAAGCTTAAGCCCGGTCCTCAACTTCTTTTCGAACTCAAGACAACAGTGTTCTTCAGACGCCACAAGCTCAAGTGCAAGCCTAGATAAACTGGTACATCTGACCTCAAACTCGGCCACTGGTGTATTCGGCTGCTTGAGCTGACAGAACTGATCCCTCAACTTCTCCCTAACAGCGGGAGGCAAGAACTTCTCCTGGAAAGCACCAACGAAAGCCTCCCAAGTCCCACCAATACGGCCCCGAACAAACTTCCACCACTGACCCGTGTCTCCCTTCAGCTGGAAGGACGCCAAGGTCACCCTCAAGGCTCCGTCTTCGATGCCTAGCATCTCAAACGTCTTCATCATCTACTCAAGCCACTCATCAGCCTTAAGTGGCTCTTTCGGATCCCCCAGAAACTCATTCGAATTAGACCGAAAAAACTCCCTCTTCAAAAAGGACGGCCCTGCCTCAGCAACATGGACCTGGACTTGATTCTCAGCTCTGAGAATGTCCATAGATTCTCTCAATGCTCCTACCATCTCGCGGGCTAAGGCGCACATGGCCTGTTGACCTACTGGCTCGGCCACATTGGCCTGACCAACCCCCTCCTGCTGTGCCGGAATCTCATTCGGTATGGGCATCTCCTACCTCCTAGACCTACCACGCCTACCACCACGTCCTCGTCCTGACATCCTAATAAAGGTAATAAAGACATTAGCACATTCACAAATGTGCCGAAGCTATTTCACTCGCGTCCTAATGCATTGGACAACAGTAATTCATTCCACGTAAGCACATAATCACATAAGCACTTACGAATTTCATTTCCGGATAATGACAGTCCCGAGGAGTTGCTAGAGTTCCGGTTAGAAACAGCATTGATCAAGTGCTTTTCCAACAGGACTCCCAGAAACCCAAGGATCCAATCAACATCCTAGAAATCAAATCCCATACCCATATAGTCACATAAGCACATAACATTACATCTAAGTCTCTAACAAGCGAGACAAACCCATTGTGGTACTAACCACTTCCCACGTACCCAAAGTATTCAAACCCGGTACGCTCTGATACCAAGTTGTAATGCCCTCAAAATAATACATATAAACCCACATTCTTGACATGCATAGATATAAGGGAATAAAACATATTTCCTTTCATCAGAGTATTCATTACAAAAGTATTACATGTTGACAACAAAAGTAAATGCCCTACGAGCTTACAACTTTCTAAGCCAACACTTGGTTACAAAAAGAGAGTACTAACTCAAATACACTTTAAGCCCTTGGCTTGAATTTACATGTAATACCAAAAGAGAACAACAAAAAGATCTATCAGCCTCAAAGCCTCTCAAGCTACGTCCTTGGAGGTGGCATATCATCTGAACCTGAAAATGATGTCCCATATAGGGTGAGCCAAAGCCCAGTAGAGATATACTAAACCAAGCATGAGAAATAACTAAAACATTAGCATTTGATAAATGGCTAACACTTGTAAACCAACTTACAACACAATCCAGTTCCATGACAATATGTCCATGTTTCATTCCACTTTCCTTTACTTATCCAATTTTCAATTCATAAACCAGGCTCAATTTCTAGCCCAACAATTAAATGAAACTACAACTCATGTTAAGACACTTCCATTATTCACAATTCGCATAAGACTACAACTCATATTAAAATACTTCCATACTTCAATTATCTACGTTATGCAAACGTAATCAAGATTTCGGGACTTTCACCCTGGACACTCTGGCCAACTTAGTTATCAATAGAGTCCATCCCCTATCTCCTCCCAAACAGGTTTGAGTGTACATCTCCTATCTCCTCTCAAACCATGGAGTACATCCCCTATCTCCTCCCAAACAATATACATATACAATCTATTTAAACACTCATCATATACAATGATCAATCAATACACATATTCGATGTATTACCCCAACCGTCATATTCAATGACATATTCAATGTGATTAGTTTCAGTTTTCCCTAATCAACATACAGTGTCTACAACAATCAAGACTATTCTCCACCGATAGCCCAAAGCAATTATTTCTAAACAGATAATAATTTTATCGAACAGATAAATAATCAACAATTTCATAAGTGGGTGATAAATTAATCCAACCACACCATTCTACCACAATTCCATCAATTTCTTGATTCTCAACCCAATTTCATATTTCCATATTTCCCAAATTAATTATACAAATTAATTGATTAATTTCAATTATGGCTTTAATCCCTCTATTCTCAAATGTTGGCCCCAAGGCCAAATTTCACTTACATAACATAAACAACCCCAATTTCATGACTCTTACACCTATTTGTCTCAAACATGGAAAACCCCTCTTTTGTAAATTACAAATCAAACCCTAACTTTCCCAAAATTACCATAATTCACCAATTGATCAAAATGACTAAAATTTATGTCAAAACCCATAAGAAGGAGTAGGGTATCCCTACTCAAATGAAGAGACCAAATGGAGAAGATGATGAAAACTCAAGATGCTCCAAACCCAAAGATTTTGGGATCAAAACGTAGCCCGCACCAAGCTCTGCACTTTATACAAAGGAACTAGGGTAAGAGACCACTAGAACTAGATGGATTTGTAGAGAGAAGATATGTAGAGAGAGAGGGAGCAGCCGGATCTAGGGTTTGAATAAAGAAGATGATGAAAAAGTGAAGTGTAACCCGCTGCTACCAACTGATATATTCGAGCCTCGCTCAAGCGAAGGAATGGTCGCTCGATCGACCAGACACAAAGAAACCTCGCTCGAGCGCAGAAAGCATCGCTCGAGACAACAATTCGAAGCTTCAGGTCTGCAACCCAGAAACACACTCGAGCGAAAGGATGCTCGCTCGAGCGAAGAAACTCAAAACATAGCCCTCGCTCGCTCGAGCCAAGAAATGCAACCTTCAGGTCCAAAACCAGGCGCAGATGCAAGCTCGAGCGCAAGACTTCTCGCTCAAGCCACCAGACACAACACTCAACTCTCGCTCGAGCGAAGGAACCCTGGCTCGATCGAAGGAACTAAAACACAGAGCTCACTCGAGCGACAAAAGCCTCGCTCGAGCGAAGACACCAAAATCTGGGCAACAACCATTAGTTTCAAAACACACCCAATCTGTTACAAACCTACTCAATACACCCCAAAACTCAAATACAAGGAATTAAAGGATGAAAATACAACATATACAACAACTGACATCAACGGAACCGAGTCTGGAATACAATAACCAATAGAGGGAAAACTGTGATCGCTATATGAAGTTTTGAAGAAGAAATGAGATGAAAACCCCAAAATCAACGGTGTCAAAACTCGATCTTCACCGCACACAACGAAGCCCTCAAGAAGTTAACCAACTTTGATGAAGAAACTATGGCAGAACTCTAATGGATCTTGAGAAATCAAGGTTTTGATCCGATTTGGCGTAGGGAAATGTAGAGAGAAGGAAGAGGAAATGGTTTTTAGAGAGTGAGAAAGACCTAACAAGAGTCAGATGCACTCAGCCTAAAGAGAAGAAAAGACTAAAATTTCGGACTCACCTACCACCGCACGTGCTGCACTTCTCCCGCACTTGCACTCCCGCACCTGCATTTATTGCAGTAGCCAAACAAGCCCTCCCCTGTTTTCCACATGTGCAGCTCAAGCAACTTCGAATGCATTTTGTATTTTTGCTTCGGGGGCGCTGCCCCTTGACCCCGCCAGGGCGCTGCCCTCGGACACGCCAAGGGGCGTTGCCCCCTAGACCCCCGCGAGATAACCGGGTAGCTCGATCCCCGACCTGCTCAGTCGAAGTGGCAAAACATGAAAGAAGGATCGAAACTGGGATCGCTACAACCTTCCCCCCTTAAAGAATTTCGTCCCCAAAATTTCAAATCAAACTACCCAAACAAAGGGGTTTCTAGCGATCAAAGCCATGCTATGTCATTTACAAATCACAATACTAACTCTCAACCAAATTCCACCATTTCCACCATGGTTATCTCATTAACAACAACCTCCCAAATACGCATAAACATGAAATTTCCTAAAAGGTAATGGCAACTCTCAACAACCTTATGTTTAAAACAACAGCGCACATATCAACATGTGGTTAACAACTTTAAATATGTTTCCCTCAACACTAGGGAATATTACAAAGAAAAGCAACTTAATCATTTTCAAACAAATTCGGAAATTTGGAGCGGACTTCCGCCTCCCATTCCCACATCGCTTCTTCAACCCCATGGTGTCTCCACAACACCTTTACCAACGGTATAGTTTTTCCCTGTAGCACTTGCTCTTGGTTATCTAATATTTGAACCGGTCGTTCTTCGTAAGAGGCATCCTCATCTACCTCCAAGTCAACCCAATCAAGCACATGAGAAGGGTCGGGTTCATACTTCCTAAGCATAGCTACATGAAACACATTATGAACTCCCGAAAGTTGTGGCGGTAAAGCTAACCGGTATGCCACTTCCCCAATTCACTCTAAGATCTCAAAAGGCCCAATGAACCTTGGAGATAATTTGCCACTCTTACAAAATCTCATCAAACCCCGCCTTAGTGAGATTTTTAGAAACACATGGTCACCAACTTCAAAAGATAAAGGTCATCTCCTCTTATCAGCATAACTCTTTTGTCGGCTTTGGGCCGTAGCTAACCTCTTCCAAATGAGAACAACTTTCTCGGTTGTCTCTCTAACAATTTTCAGACCCAGTAACGGCGCATCACCCACTACAAGGCCTCAAATGGCGCCATCCCAATACTAGCTTGGTAACTATTGTTATAAGCAAACTCAATCAATGGTAAGTGCCTTTCCCAAGGCCCCTTAAAATCAAGGACACAAGCTCTAAGCATGTCCTCCAAAATCTGAATCGTACTTTTCGACTGTCCATCGGTTTGAGGGTGATAAGCAGTGCTAAGAGTCAACTTAGTTCCCAACGTCTCTTGAAGGCTTTTCCATAACTGGGCAGTAAAACGAGGATCCCTATCCGACACAATAGTCATAGGAACTCCATGAAGTCGAACTATCTCTCTAATTTACAACTCTGCCAAGCGTTCAACTGAGTCACTGGTGCACATCGGAATGAAATGTGTAGACTTAGTCAACCTATCAACAATCACCCAAACAGCGTCATTGCCTTGTTGTGTTCTAGGAAGCCCAACTACAAAATCCATGGTAACACGCTCTCATTTCCACTCGGCTATCGGTAATGGTTGTAACAAACCCACTAGTCTTTAGTGTTCGGCCTTCACTTGTTAACAAGTAAGGCACTTCGATACAAATAAAGCGACATCCCGTTTCATACCCCTCCACCAAAACTGACGACTAAGATCATGATACATTTTAGTGCCTCCTGGGTGTACCGCAAGGCGTGAGTGATGGAACTGCCGAAGTACTTCCTCTCTACAAGATTCTAGTACAAACAAACGGTCTAGGTAATGTACATTCAGATCTGAGTGAACGTTCAAACCTTTCTCTTCCTTCCCATTGGAAATCTTAACACGGATTGATTCCACGTCACGGTCTCCTCGTTGTGCCTCTATGACCTTACTAACCAAGGTAGGTGGAGCATTCAAAGTAAACAAGATAGCACTCTCTCCGGACTTACTCAAATGCAAATCAAACTTGCCAATAACATCTAGCATATCCCATTCCCGAATGGCCACACTTGCCAAACTACTCACAGATTTTTGACTCAAAGCATCGGCCACCACATTGGCTTTCCTTGAATGATAGTATAACTCAAAGTCATAATCCTCCATAAATTCCATCCACCTCTGTTGTCGTAAATTTAAGTCTTTTTGAGAAAACAAATACTTTAGACTCTTATGATCGGAGAAAACTTCAAACTTCTCACCGTACAAGTAATGCCTCCAAATTTTCAAAGCAAAAATCACCGCTGCTAATTCAAGATCATGGGTGGGGTAATTTTTCTCATGAGTTTTCAATTGTCGTGAACTGTAGGCCACAACTTTTCCCTCTTGCATCAAGACACAACCAAGTCCATCCCCGGACGCATCACAATAGACAGTGTAATTCAAACCCCTTTCCGGAATTATCAAAACCGGTGCGGTAGTCAATCTAGTCTTAAGCTCTTGGAATGACTTTTCACAAGCCTCACTCCACACAAATTTGATACCCTTTCTAGTCAACCTAGTCAAAGGTGCAGCTAGTCTAGAGAAGTTCCTTACAAAATGTCGATAATATCCCGCTAATCCCAAGAAACTCCGAATTTCAAAAACATTCTTCGGTTGTTCCCAATCCTGTACGGCATCTATCTTTGAGGAGTCCACAATCACTCCCTCTCTAGACACTACATGCCCCAAAAACTTCACCTCTGTTAACCAAAACCCGCATTTTTCAAATTTGGCATACAATTGGTGCTCACTAAGTAAACCCAACACTACCCGCAAGTGAGTCTCGTGTTCCTCTTCAGAGGTTGAATAAATCCAGATGTCGTCCACAAAGACGACCACAAAACGGTCCAAGTATTCCCGAAAAATTCTGTTCATCAAATCCATAAAGGAAGCCAGTGCATTGGTCAACCTAAAAGGCATTACAAGGAATTCATAGTGGTCATAATGAGTACGAAAGGCCGTATTCTGAATGTCCTCCTCCCGGACTCTCAACTGATGGTACCCCGACCTCAAATCTATTTTTGAGAAGCAACAAGACCCTCTAAGTTGGTCAAACAAATCATCTATTCTGGGTAGGCGATACTTGTTCTTAACTGTAACTCTATTCAACTTGCGGTAATTAATACACAACCGCAATGACCCATCCTTCTTCTTCGCAAAGAGAGTCAGCGCTCCCCAAGGCGATGTACTAGGGCGAATGAAGCCCTTGTCTAAAAGTTCTTGGAGTTGAATCTTCAACTCATGCAATTCGACGGGTGCAAATCTATACGGTGACATGGAAATCAGTGCTATCCCAGCACTAATTCAATGGAGAACTCAATCTCCCAGTGAGGTGGTAAACTAGTAAGATCTTCTGGAAAGACATCCGGGTAGTCACAAACTACCCTTGGTAACTCAACACGAGCCCCGTCACTCTCACTATCCAAGAGAGTTGCAAGAAGGCCACTAAGCTTGCTCCTACTACGAGGGTCAATAACTGGCGACAAGGCCCTATCAACTCGGTTCCTCAGAAAATAAAAACGATCACCACCCCGAAGTGCACACCGTAACTCTCTGATGGTAACAATCAATCATAGCTTGATAAGAACACAACCAATCCATGCCTAAAATGGCATCAAAACTCAACATATCTAGCAACACAAAAGCAAATGGAAGTTGATGCCCAGCAACTTCTGTTTCACAATCACGACAACCCCGGTCTAAATCAACTGTACCCCCAATAGGTGACTCTACTCTGAGCGAAGGCACTAACTGTGCTACCTCTAACCCCAATGCAGAAGCAAATGCAGTAGATATAAATGAATGAGACGCACCCGTGTCTATCAATACATTAGCCAAAGAATTACACACAACAAAAATACCTCTCACAACTGAGGATTCTGGCAACTGCTCTGGCACGGTAACAGCATACACACGCCCCTATGGCCCCTGATTAACTTGTTCTACTCTCAGAGCATAGGCCTGTTGTGCTGACTGAGCCGAAGTGGCTCCCTGATTAACTTGCGAAGCTTAGACTGATTGAACCTACTAGTGGCTCTGAATCTGCCTCGACCCTGATACGCCAGATGCGCCTCCCAACTGTGGGCAAGTTCTCTTCATATGCCCCAGCTGACCACACTAATAACAATTAAACCCTTGACCTTTATTCTGAGATTGAGACTGACTTTGAGATCGATTAAGTGGTGGTAACATTAACTGCCCTCCTCCTTTCTGTGGGCATGAGAAGGATTTGTGACCCTGTTGGCCACACTTGAAACACGAGAAGCTACTCGATGCACTTTTTCCCGGACCCGCACTAGGAAAAGGAAAAGTGGATCTAGACTGTTGTGGTTGGGACTGGGATGGATAGGTGTTTCTTCTCTTCTTGTTCTGCCTATAGTCTCCTTGAGACTCTTGGCCCCTAGACCTTGAACTCCGAAGCCTCTCTTCCTCGGCTTGTATGAAAATTTCTACATATGTCGTCGTCTCCACAAGACGGTCATATTCCCGAATCATATTTCCGACAAGCTTGAACATAATTTTTGTTTTCAATTTCTTTTTAAATTCAATGCAACGGCGCTCTTCCGTTGCCACCAACTCTGGTGCAAATCTAGGCAAACTAGAGAAGACCGCCTCAAACTCGGCGATGGGCATGTCAAGTTGTTTGAGGTCTTTAAACTCTTGCCTCAATCTCTCCCTAGCAGTGGGAGGTATGTACTTATCTTGGAAAGCAATCGCAAAGGCTTCCCATGTCGGCTCCACTCTACCCTTGGCATATTTCCACCATTGACCTGCGTCTCCCTTAAGGTAGTAACTCGCTAGAGTCACTCTTAGTTCACTATCTTCGATGTGAAGCATCTCAAATGTCTTCACAGTTTGTTCGAGCCACTCATCCGCTTTCTTGGGCTCGGGACCACCATAGAACTCATTCGGTTTGGCCCGCAAGAACTCTCTAGTAAGGAAACTCGCCCTTGACTCCGCGGTGTTCTCTCGGGCTTGATTCTCCACCCTCAACAAGTTCATAGACTCCCTCAAAGCCCTTGCCATTTCTCGAGCTAGGGCCCCTATTGCAGTTTGACCCGCTTGTCCCACCTGCTCGGCCACATTAGCTTGGCATGCTTGCTCGGCCATATTAGCTTGGTCGAACCCTTCTTCTTGCACTGGAACCCTATGGACTGGTACCTCATGCACACCTCAGCGAGCCCTACCATGCCTCCCGCCTCTACCACCACAGACTTGACCCCTTCCTGACATCCTAATAAAGAACACAAGAGAAATAATTTAGCACATTAACTCATATGTGCTCATAACTTAACTCACACGTTCGAATATAACAATTCCATATATTTCTCTACCATATACACAATTCAATTTCACTCTACATAAGCACTTAGTCATGTAAACACATATGGATTATACTTTTATGATGAGATTCATCCCACGAAAAACCAAGAATTCTTAGTAGAATGAGTATTGATCAAGTACCCTTCTAATAAGTCCTCAAGGAATTTAACGAGCGCAAACAGCATCCCAAAAGTCCAATCCCATACCTATTTAGTCACATAAGCATGTTATCACATAGTCACAAAATGCATAACACTTCCTAAGCATGCTAAATGAACCCACTGTGGTTAAACAACCACTTCCCACAAGCTCCAAGTATTCAACCCGGTAGCTCTAATACCAAGTTATAACGCCCCAAATTTCTAGCCCAAATGATAATACAACAATCATGGCTCTTTCAAGGAAAACCAAATATAAATCTCCAAACTTACATTACATGATACAATAGTTTTTCATGCAACAATACATTAATCCAACAACAAGTAAATAAACAAATAAATACCTCCAAGGGTTTACAAGTTTCCAAGGCTTGAGGCTGGTTACACAAAACAGTTATTCAAACCCACACACATACAGCCATTGGCTTACACACAGAGTCACAGCAAAATGAGAGTCTCGTACTCTTAACACACATTTCCTCGCCTTTAGTTAGGCAGCATCATCACATCTTTTCCTGCACAAAAATCCCATAGGGTGAGCATAAAGCCCAGTAGGAAATCCTTAATAAAGTATATACATTTTATACAAGTCTCAAGAGATGAAATGCACATGTCATGCTATGCCCTTTTGAAAGAAAATCACATCTTCATCTTTGAAAACCATCATGCTCAATGATGTCATGTAATTTCAATTCTTCAAAATTTAACAATTCATTTCAAGAGTGGTAAATACGACTTTGGTAATCCCTAGGTCGGTGTCTGCAAGTAGACTATACAAGTACTACCAAATTGTCATTTTTACCGGTATTAACCAGAAGGCTCGACACCTATCCGCACGAATTTTCGGTCTTTCACCCCGGACTCTCAGACCAACTTATTCAATATCATCTACACCACCTATCAAGACTCACCAACGTATTTACCCCAAAACCATTCCATGAAAACTTGTTTCTCGACATTCTTCTCTCAATGCAAGTTTTCAAATCAACTTTCAAAGTTTAATGTAATCAAATGAATTGATATGCCAATTTCACAAGATGAATATAAATACTTTTATTCCAATTCATCATCCAAGGAATAACACAATTCCCTCTTCTCAAGTATCCTCAACAATTAGTAATTTCAAGACTATTTCAACGTTTTGAACAATAATTTCCAAAATGAACAACAATTCTCATATTCCCTGAAATTCATCATTTATATAAATATAAATAAGAAATTTTCCAAATATCTATTTATTTTGACACACAAAATAAATATAACAATATCATTCATGGATTTTCAGTCTCTTTTAAAAAAAATTCTCAAATTCTAGGTTTTCTCACAAAAACTATACAACTCAAATCTTTTGAAAAAAAAACTTTCCAAAACCATCTTTTCTTCAATCAACGAAGATCAAAACCCATAAGATCATTTTAAAAGAGCAAGAGACAAACCCACTTTCAAAATCGCTCAACTTCTTGAATCAACAATCAATTTTCAAAGCTATCGAAAGATGATTTCAAAAATCATATAGATCTTGCAAAAACATATATATAACTCTAAGAAAATCCCTACCTCAAATTTTGGAGAAGAAATGAGATGAAATACCCAAACTTAATGGTGTCGAAACTTGATCTTCACCGTACACAACGAAGCCCTCGAGAAGTTAACCAACTTTGATGAAGAAACTATGGCAGAACTCTAATGGATCTTGAGAAATCAAGGTTTTGATCCAATTTGGCGTAGGAAAATGTAGAGAGAAGGGAGAGGAAAGGGTTTTTAGAGAGAGAGAGACTAACAAGAGTGAGATACACTCAATCTAAAGAGAAAAAAAGACTAAAATTTCGGACTCATCTACCACCGCACGTGCGGCGCTTCTCCCGCACTTGCACTTCTGCACCTGCATTTATTGTAGTAGCCAAACAAGCCCTCCCCTATTTTCAGCATGTGCAGCTCAAGCAACTTTGAATGCATTTTGTATTTTTGCTTCGGGGGCGCTGCCACTCGACCCCGCCAGGGCGCTACCCTCGGACTCGCCAAGGGGCGCTGCCCCCTGGACCCCTGTAGACACCCCATTTTTTACCGTCCTCAAGACCTGGACGTCACCGGTTGAACACTTGGTGATTATCCATGTTCATGTTCGTTTGGAGTTCCCGGAGTTCTCGGCTACGCGCCTTGCCTCAGGACCTCCGAACTTGACCGTTTTGTGTCTGGTTTTGCACCAAACACTTGTGCTTTGCCTTGGAGGGGCAGGGAATGCCTTGTGAGGCATCCCCACACACCACCGGCAGTGGCTAGAGGCCACCGGCTGGTTGGTGTTGCCATCGGCACTATATTGTGCCGGTCGGCACTCTTTTGTGCCGGTCGGCAGTCAATTTTGTCAAAATGACAATTTTGCCCTGCCGACTACTGTGCAGTTGCTTTTTGAGATATTTTTCAGCAGCTGTATGGCATTTGTTTCCCCTCCATACACGTGTATGGAGGGATGAGCCTTTGGTTAGCTTAGCTTGTAAGCTTTGTTGCCTATAAGAGAACCCTTCCTCCTCTTGGCTCAAGGGTTGAAGAGTTAGACATTTTTAGAGAGAAAAGATCTCAGAGGAGCTCTGGTTTTAGGTTAGAAGTTTTGTATCTATCCTATCTCTCTTCTTCCCTCTTATTTGTACACTAGGTGTTTGTGACTTACTATTGCTCATCAACACCTAGTGTTTCACCTTCCTTTGGTTACTGAGGTTCTAAGGGCTGGTTCTTGAAGTTTTGGTTGGATTTGAGCTCAAGGAAGCAACAACCTCAACCCTTGTGAAGGTGGTCTTCAAGGGTAAGAAACTACCCCTTTTTACCCCATTTTTGCACTCCTTTTTTACATAGCTTAGAACTGTTTTTGTGCTTGGTGATCAACACATAAAAGTTCTGTTTTTTGGTCCTCTTTATTGTTGGTTAAGAGTGTTTTGCGCTTTGGGAGGGTTTGACCACCCTTAAGCCTTGAAAAGGCCTCATTTTGTGCCATTTTGTGAGAGCTCCGGGATTTTGGTGTTGGAGTCTCTTCACCACTGAAATCTTGAGGGATTTCAGTGGTGAAGATGATGCCTTAAAGTCCCAAGAAGGAGAGGGCCACCCCCTCTCCTTGTTGTCCTTGAAAAGGACCTATTTTGGTCTCTTAAGGAGCCTTATGTTCAAGTGTGTGTTGATCATGTTTAGGCTGCATTTCATGCTTATTATGCCATAATATAATCGTGTTGTATGTTGGTTTTGGTGCTCCATACATGTTTAGTATAGTTGCCATGTAATGCCTTGTAATTCCCTTAACATGCCTTAGGTTGTTAGCCTTTGTTTGAGCATGATTTAGGCTTGGACTTGTGAATGTTTTGT
The DNA here is from genome assembly GCA_030407325.1 of Camellia japonica. NCBI lineage: Eukaryota > Viridiplantae > Streptophyta > Magnoliopsida > Ericales > Theaceae > Camellia > Camellia japonica. Next base: position 57,858,320 of record JAPPVO010000010.1, read on the forward strand.
GCTTACTTTGCCATGCTTTAGGTCTGTCCATAGTCGTTTGGATTGATTTTGGCATGCTTAGTATAGCTCCTTTGCATTTGTGGCTTGTAGGGCTTGTATGCCTCAAGTGTGTCAATGTGTAGCATGTGTTGCTTGCATTGTTTTGGTGGTTTGGAACCACCCAACATGTAATATCAGTCCCTTTGGCATGCCATATGCTTGCCTAAGTCGCCTCTTTATTGCTTTGAAAGCATGTGTTGCATGCCCTTTGTTTTGGTCATTATGCATGCCTTTGAATTTGAGCCATTTAGATGCATCTAGGTGGTCTTTTGGACTTAGTTTTATGTGTTAAAACTCTGTTTTTGGTCGCCTAATGCATGCTATGTATGGTTGTATTAAGCGTAGTTCATTACCTCTTTGGTGAGCCTTAAATGCTTGGGCCTTTCGCATGCTTTACTTGGTTTATTTAGTTGGTTTGGAACCTTCTATAACATGATTTTCAAAGCTTATAATGCATGCTAAGTGTCCATGATATCCCCTTTCAAGTGTGCTTGAGGGTTGCTCACTTTGTGCCTAAGTGTTAAGTCTTAACATATGCATGTGTGTGTGTGTGTGTTGGCCTTCATTTTCGGGCACTTTGGCCACTGATTTTAGGCCTATTCAGAGTTGCCTAAGACATGTTTAAGTCCACCCCATTGTTTGGTTTGCATGCTTGTCTTGTATGTGTGTTTGCATATTAATATCCTTACATTACATTGTCCATATTGCATGCTAGCTAACATGTTTAGGATTGCATTACATCAATGCACATGCTCGGCCTCTTGAGATGAGCATGATAGAGGTTTGGCGCCCTTTTATGTTTGTTTGATTTGTATGCATTTGAGATAAAAGTTGCATACTTGGCTCTGTGGGCCATCATGCATGGAAATGCGTGATTGGTGGCCCGGGAATCGAGGCACATGCCCCTTTGAGTCACAAATATGATAAGGGGCATGATTGGTGCATACATTGTTGGAATTACATTGCCAAGCAAGTTTTTTCCCTCTGCTGCTGTGAGTTGCAGGTTCTGCAGACATTCAGTGCCGGCCGCTAGTATTTAGTGCCGATCGGCAGTCTATTGATGGCCGATGGATGTATTTTGTGTGCCGGTGGCACATACTTCAGCCGGCGGTGTTTCCCCTCAGCCGGTGGTATCCCCCAGTGCCTTGAGAGGTAGTTCTGAGATTTTGGAAGTTTTCAGAAAGGCAGAGCAGGGAAAACAGAGGCAAGCTAGGCATGGCAGTGCAATTCCGAGCGGAATCCGAGTGCGTTGCATTGAGCCCCTGCCCGAGGCGGTTTACTGTTTTCCTTAGTTAAATTAATTTGTTAAATTATTAATTTGTAATATTTTAATTAGCTTGCGTAATTAATTAATCTGTATATTCTTTTGGTCCCTCCGAGAGAGGGCATAATTGTAATAAGTGTGGGTGAGTGTGTGTATGTCTTCCAACCCCCATTTCTTTCTTCCCTTTTATTTACCTGCTTATGATGATAGATTAGGGCATATCTATTTTAGCATACCTTATGCAATGCATGCGTGCATCCATGCATTTGTTTACATGCACCGGGCTCGGTACATCATTCAAACTGCATCTGTATTTCAATTCCAAATTGAATACTTGTTACATGTAGCATTTCACATGTCATGCTTAGGATAGCCGAGCCTACTCTAAAATGCATCTCTGTATGTGTTGCATTAGCCACTTAACATGAACTAGGGCATGCATGTGTGCTAACTGGTTTGTTGTTTTGGCACGGAGTACGATGTAAGTTTTTACGCTTTAGCATCTCGCATGCGTGTAAATGTTAACATGACAGTAGGCTTACTATGTGGCTAAATGCTTATATGAGATAAACTGCTTGATTGCCTGTGGGTGGAGGTTGGATTGCTTGAGTTGGAAAAAGTCGTTGAAAATCCGTGTTTTAGCCTACTTGCGAGTAGCAAATTCCAAAGCCTTTTCAAAACAAACGGATATGCAATGCTTATTTCCAAATTAGGCAATCTAGTCTATACTTGTTTGCTGTGCGCATAACATAGTAATTCTAGGCTAATAATCGGAATAAGAACACGTAACGTTTTCAAAATCGGATATCACGGTTAGTAGAGGTCGGTCTTCGGACCGGGCGAAAGGGGGTGCTCATAGCTGACCTTCCCCGATCGTACCCGAGCTCCCGAGCCAAGACATTTGGTGATGACGGACACGTGGCCTTCGGCACCGAGTCAGGGTTTCCTAAATTCTCCCATTAAAAAATTTTAGGTGGCGACTCTGTATCTGGCAAAGCAGTCCATGTTTGGCACTACTTTTCAAAAATCTGTTTTTCTTCAAAACGATTTGCCAGAGTTGGACTCTTTGGTTCAAGATTTAACAACCGCAACACAAAAGGAGAGTCCGAGCTGTAGCGAGGTCCCCCGCGGGCTTGTTACAGTTTCTGGCGACTCTGCTGGGGATTTAGAGAGCTTGACTCGAACTCCTGATATCCTGTTTTGGCTACACTTATGTGTTTCTTTGCATTTCATGTGCATTGGTGCGCCTAGGACACCGTGTTGGCCATCTGCTATTCCTGAGCGGTTTGCTGGAGGCTTGTCTTGTCAAGGCATGTCCATAAGGCTGACCGGTTGCGGGCTCTGCTAGTATGGGAACACAAACCCCGTTTTACCGGGCACCCTTTTTGACCATTCGACCTAGTGCATATTCGGAATCCATAGTGACCATTCCAAACTAGGACAGGTTGCTTACCCGATGTTAGGTTGTTTGAAACCGCTGCGTGCGTAGTAAAACCCTAGCTCCTGACAAAATATGACAGGGAAACCCTACCCCAACATAGGGGTGTATTGGCTCTCATTTATTTGCTATGTGTTTTTTAGAGTGTATCTCTGCAGGGGAACGCATATATCAGTTTGCCAGGTTTGAGTATCCGGCCTGAGGACACCAGTATCAGTGTTGTTGAGATCAGTTGTGTCTGCGGGCATCAGTTCAGTTTTGAACAGTGATTCTGGGGAACAGTGATCAGTAGTAGAGTGCAGTTGATCGACTACACTCGTGTTTGATCTGTTTGGGGCTGAAATGCTGTTTGTTTTCCGTTTCAGTTCAGAGATTCAGAGAATTGATCCAGAACAGTTAGTGTCTTCTCGTTGCTGAGGCAGGACTTAGCATGACGCAGAATTCAGAAGAGATCGTGGTCATGACGGCCGCGCTGAGTCAAGAAATCACCCTACAGGATGAAACTACTGTTGACATGCCGCATCCGCCCAGATCGCCGGCCGCGCACCCAGTTTGGGCCCCTCAACTATATCAGGCTCGCGAGCCTACTACATTTGAACTAATGGGAATGATAGGTGATCTTCAAAGGTCCGTGACGGATCTCGCCTATGGGATGTCTGTTTCGCCGCCAGCCGCACCATATGTCGGAGGCTTTGTACCCCAAGAGCCCCCGCTACTGGGACGAATTGTAATTGAACTCAGCCAACCGGAGATGACCTCCAGCTATGGCAACGACGCATCAAACCAAACTCTAGATCAGGCCGAGGCCAGAGATAAAGGCAAGACAAAGGCAGATACCGACCCCATCGAACAACTGCTGTGGGCAGTAGAGGCTTTGAAAACCGAGGGAATGAACAAGCAACAGATATCCGCAGTTATGTCAAAAGCTGTGGAGGATGCTTTCCCCACTCCGCCTGAGGGCAGTTCCAGTCAATCAGAGAATCGGGACAGGCCCCGTCATGCCAAAACAGTCCTCCTCCCTCCCAACCTTACATACGGAAAGGATCAGAAATCCAAGGCCGCACCCGCCGATCCGTTCGCTAGTGCATCTAGCAAGAGTGCTCAGGCTCCAAAGTACCTGCCCCGAGGGCGCAGGGTCTTCCATGCTCTTTACATGCCATTATCCAAGGCACTTCAAATCCTTGCCGAGAGGGGGCACCTTAAACCCCTGGAGCCTCGGCCCCTCCCGAAGAATCTCCCTGCCACACATGATGCTGCTCAGTACTGTGCGTACCACCAGCAGACAGGCCATGCTACCGACAATTGTTTTCGCCTCCGGCATGAGGTGCAGGATTTGATTGACAACGAGGTTATCCTCCCGCCTACTTCAGCAAAGTCCGTCACCACTCAGTTGTTGGATTTTGAGGACACAGATACTGCGAGTATGTAATCAGAAGGTGAACCGCCTGTGGGCAATGCTTGGCGCATTTTTGGATGTGGCGTTTGGCACGCATTTTTGGGCATCTATTAAATATTACTTTGCGTAAATTCTGACTTGGGTGTCGAGTCAGTCTTCTGTTTTGTCTTGAGCCTGTCTCATTGTTTTGAGACAGTCCTTTTGCTTAAGGATCTGTCTAATTGTAATGAGTCAGTCCCTCTTGTATAGAATACCAGGTGATTTCGGGGTTGTTGCCTCAAACACCGTTTTGTCTTATAAATAGTTGTTTTTGCTTTTTTTTGAGTTTGTCTCTGCCGAGGAACCAGTTATGCCAACAAATCTGAATGAAACAGCCGTGGCTATCATGTGCCGTATTTGTTGCTATTTGAGTTAGCCGTGCCAAAAGGTGTGAATGGAACGACAGTGCGTACCGCCTGCTCTCTTGTGCCTTGAACATCGTTATGATGACCTAAGCTTTTCATAAAACCCCTTTTCGAACACTGTGGTGATGAAAACGAAGGGGAAGGAATTCCTCGGGTTTTGTAAAAACTTTGATCATTTTGAGAAAAGAGGACGCATGCTAAGCTTTTCATGAATGAAATCATGCTTGTCGGCGTGAGTACTGAGAAGGATCCTGGTTGATTCAGACTGATTCCACACTATCTTCAGCGCGAGCGATTTGTCGCTTTTTAAAAACTTTCAACAACAAAATGTTTTGCGCGGTCCTGCGAAGACCTGTGTGGAATCGCTCTTGAGATTGTGTAGCCCAGGATCGCTCTCGGCCTCAAGATTCAATTTATCTGTTGCAAACTGGAATCCGTTCAAAACATTCAATGGTGCCATGAAACGCCTGTGTGGCCTATTTTGAAGCAGCCCTCGAGCAAGAGGCATCAAAGCCAGATCAAGGAGATCAGATCCCACCAGACAAGGCTCATGAAGCAACCATGAGGATTTCTTCTGCAAATCAACACCACAGTCACTCTCTTGGATACAGAGAGGCTTCAATCCCGAAACCATTTGGCATGGGCTTGCTACACTTTTTTATCCTTTTTGTAAGCCTCAGGGCATTTCTTTGATTTGTATGTAAATGTCATTGTTGTGCAATGAAAGGGAACATGTATATTTAATTATTCATCATTTCATCCAATGATGAATTGACATTTGTAAATGGACTTAATTAATGAATATTGATAATGTTATCCGAGTAATAAAATACGAGGCGTGACAGGAAAATTAATCAATTTTCTAAAATTATTAATTTTTTAATTTATAAAATATATTAAAAAAACTATTGATTGATTAATTTATTTAATAACAAAAATATTTTACAATCTCTCCATCCTAATCTCTCTCATCGATTTTCAAAAAAAAAAAATAATTAAAATTTGCCTTCCTTCACTCTTTCCCAAAAAATCAGATAATATTTTTCATGAAGGTTGTAAATATATCTATCTATATGTTATATATTATATTATAACATAAAAAAAAAAAAAAAAAACTAAAAATCAGATACACAAACAGATAAAATTAATAAATTTGATTTTTATTTATTTAGTTAAAATCTTTCTTTTGCATCTCAATATCTATTTTTAAATTTTAAAAATCTTTAAAGTTTATCTAAACAAATCTAATTTAAAAATGTCTCCCACCATTATATTTTAAGTCAATAAGCTCACATATCTATCACATATCTAACTCACATCATAACTTACCTAAATAATAATAATTAAAAACAAATAGAAACAACAGATAAATTAAATTAAAAAAAAAAAAGAAACCAACAATTCCATCTTAAATAAATTGAAAAAAAAAAAACTAAAAACCCGAATAGAAACCACACAAAAATAAAATAAAAATGTTAAAGATTTAGATATGGATCTAAAAAAAATGACAATATCTAAATTTGAATTATGATTTACTAATATAATTATCTATTTTTCTGATGTATATATATATCAAAATTTTAAATCAGTTAATGAGACAAATTAATCAATTTTCAAGTCTTATTTAAAGAATAATCTGATTAGTCATCCCAACTCCTAAACTTTGCAGGCATTGACAGAGGAGCTAACGGATTGGGTTAAGTGCGGTTTAAGTTGTTGGAAGTAACATTCTCCCACTCTATAAATTTATTTATTTTAATTTTATTTTTTCCTCTGTGTGATTCTCTTTCTCCATTATTGGTTTGGTTTTGGTTTCAGTTATAATGAGGTTTATGTGTTTGTTTACAGCTTGCATGATAGAGAAGAATTATTGCTGATTATGGTTGCAATCGAAGTATCTATGTCCGTTCCATGCCAAGAATTTTGATCGAATTTTGTTTTCTTCAGTGAAGACCATAAAATTGAAGTAAAAAAATGGGTATCAAATTTTTTATTTTTTATTGTCATTTTATTTTATAAAAAATGCAAAAATTTATTGAGAATTCAAGATTTTACTATAACATTAGATTTTTGTATAATTAGGTAAATTTAAAACTTTTAAATTTCATTGTGATTTTTATTTTTATCCTCTTTCTATCCCATTAGACCATAACTGCTATTTGTTAGTTTATTAATTATAATTCAATTAATTGAAAATGAAAGTTTAATATAACTTTTCATATATATTATAGTTAATTCATTACAACTATAGTTGTATACAATAGCATAATATATAGGGATAATCTCTAAGTATACTTTTTATTTTTTTATGTGATTAAAATATTCCATCTTAATAGTATATAGAAAAGTTAAATGGTTTCTTTTATCTCTAAGAAATCCAATCTATTTTTTTTACTTTTTAATTTTTTAAATTGAAACAACAATTGTTTATGTCCATAAAACAAAACTGATAACACACATATAAAAAAGTTACACAATTTTTTTTCTTTTTCTTTTTTTTTTCATTTTTAATATGTAGGATATTTACAAATGGAAAATGTTTGATACTCCAAATTTTTTTCCATAATCCAACTTATAATGATGTAGTCATAAGTGTCAATTCTTAAACAAATATGAGAAGAAAATTAATTAAATTATACATTTCAACTAACCACATACTCAAACTTTGATTTTTTCAAGATGTTATTTCACTATAATTTCAATTAAGAGAATCTCAACACTTACTATATTTTTTGTAATCAAATTATAATTTGATAAAATTTAAAAGATGAAATGTTGAAAATTATTATTTTTTTCCCATCAAAATTGGTGAAAAGGAAAAAAAAAATTGGGATAAGAATGAAAGTTCTTTTAAAAATTGATAAAAATTTTAATGAAAAAGTTAAAATAATTCATATCAAATCAAAATTTTTATTTAAATTTAAAATCAAATTAGATAAAAAAAATTAAAGAAAATGATGAAAGTTTTAAAATATTTTGAAACCTCCTTATTCATAAAGACTAGAAATCCGTGTGTGTAAATTTATATTGTATTTTTAGTTGTGAAATTGAAATCAAAAGAAATGTAACTTAAATTATTAGATTAATAATAGAAATATCATTTAATTATTGTTAAATATCACTTCACTTCATATTTAATATTAAAATTATATATTTGCTTTAATTATAACTTTTAAATTTGTATATCTTCATAACAAGAAGAGGTATGTCATAACTCAGTTAATCTTATTTAATCAGAATTAACCTTTTTTTTTATACAAATTATCAAAATTGTACTAAATATATATATATATATATATATTAATTTTTTTAAACTAAAATTTAAAAAGTTATAAACATAAAAGTTAACTTATAAATTTAATGTATACCATAAAATAAAATATTAAATTACTTTAAGATAATTATAATAATTTTTTTTTTAATTTATAAAGTTCAGTGCATAGCACGAATTACCACAAATAATCACATGATGCAAAAGACCAACTAATAATTTT